>JALBCR010001867.1:0-70575 GCA_030710515.1 Abscondita cerata
TCGGTAGTACTTCGTTCAGTTACGTATTGCTAAACAGTTTTTCCCTAATCTGTGGTTATAAACTACAATAGTGTACTTTACCAAATAGTCCTGGAATTGTTGTATATGACCTCGATCGCCGCCGTTGCTTAAATCGACACCTGCAGCTGTACGCATAACTCCGGCACCTTCGATAACATCACCGGGGAGTAAGATTGTAATAGAGGTGTGATGCTTATGTCATTTTCCACCCATACTATCGCCGCCACGAGCGCTCTTGCCAAACACAGGTTGTTCTGGTTTTCGATGACGAGGACCCTGTCTTGCGCCGGCAAAACTCTTCGTAGCTGACGCCCGTCATCCTGCTGCGACCTATCCCTCTGGGTAAAGAAACACGGTCGACATGCAGACGTAGAGCATCAGCGGTAAAAGAAGTTTGCATTGCGTTGTAGAATTTTTTCCAACGTTGTCATGACTACTTTGGTGTCAAGCTGATCTCTACGTCTGAAGGAGATGCCCACCGGTTTCTCGGAGAAGTTATCGTTTCGAAAGACGAGGTCCGATACGGTCAGAAGAATGTAAATACATTTGAAATTAAATTTGTTAAAATAAAATTACCTCTAGCCATATGGTCGGGTTTTGGATGGTTTCCATGTCTTTAAATTTAAAAACCATGGTCCTACCCATGGTTCTAAATTATTTTATTTCTTTTTCACTCTCGTTAGTGAGGGTGAAAAACTTAAAGTTTGCAGCCTTAGTTAGTGCAGCTCCTCCGACCATCTGCAATAAAATGTATTTTAAAACACATTCTTAATAATAAAAAAATTTAAAAACTTACATTACAACTTCTGGTGTTCGAGTTCTGCATTGTTTGAGACGGTTGAGGTGATAATGAATGAGCGGGATGGGATGATAACGTGTTAGGTGAAGATGAAGGGTTAGCATGAAATAAATCCGGTAGATATGTCGTGGTGATCATATGAAATCGTTGATGAACTGTAAAAACATACAGGTAATTTTAAAATAAAAAAAAAACTCAGAACTTACATTATATAAAATTGAAGTTAATGGTGTTGCGTTGGCATCCAGCTATCGTAAACACGTATTAGAAAATATTTGTAAATAAATCAAAAACTTACTTCGAACGTGTTAGTTTCAACATCTGACATGGATTCAAAGCAACAGATGAATTCGATGAAGTTTCCGATGTAGCATTAACACAAACTGTAATCCATATGTGACAAAAAGTAATTTTTAAAAATTATACAAAAATATTTGTAAAAATAAATCAAAAAACTTACGTCGAAGGTGTTAGTTTCAACATCCTGCATCAGTTCAAAGCAACAGATCAATCTTCAGGTGAAACTTCAAATGTAGGATGATTATTATTATCAGACTGTAATTCATATGTGAAAAGTAATTTTAAAAATTATACAAAAATAACATATCTTAATGTCGCACACGTTTTTTAATTAAACGATCAAAGAGGTCTACGTCTTCTAGATCTACCATTTCTTCGTATAAATAGATTCTCTCGCAGTTTTACAGACATGATGATAAAGAGAGATTTTATTCCGGTTTGTTAGAAAAATCAATAGGAATAAATAAAAAATACGTAATACAATGTTTTTATATAATTCTTGACGTTACCACTTAGGAAAAAAACACATTAAGATTTGGAAATGGTTACATTAAATATGTTTGTGGTTTATTTTTATTTCAAATTACAGATGCTGGAGATGAATAACTGGTCGTCAACATAAGAAAACTCTACGTTTGCAGAAAGAAAATTTTTGGTGACATCGTAGATGATTCTCGAGCTGACAAACGAATGCTAGATGAGGTGTGCCATCCATAGATGAAACTCTGAAGATTCTACAGCTGTAACGTTTCATATTTTGTAAAATAATTTTATATTGTGTGTGAAACAAGAGAGAAATAAAATTTGTTTTCTGCTTTCTTTATTCTTCAATTAAAAACATATGTTATTGGTACTTGTAAATGTGTTGTGTAACAGAGATACAAAATAAAATTTATCCTCCTTGTTGTTTTTTTATTTTCCCTAACACATACGTCACTTTGATGGTGTATTAAAACGTTAATGGTTCGAACCCTGATACGTTCAAATTGTTTTAATCAAGTGTAAATTTAAAAATGTTTGTAAAAGACGTGGTTAACGTAATTAAAATGTTGCTTCGGTAACCATGTTGAACCGGTATGTTTTTAAATCATAAGTCACCATGTCAAAATGGTGTCATCTGTTTACAAAAGGTTGTGTATCAATCGTTAATGGTTCGAACCTCAGTATGTTAAAGTTTTTTTAATCAAATGTAAATTTAAAACTACTTGTTAAAGTCGTGGTTAATGTAATTAATAAAAAAATTTTGGTTTGGCAGTCATATTGAATCGCTTTAGGTAATTGTTTTTTGTGTTTGTGAATTAGTTTATAAAGTAATATATTTTTAAATGTATAACAGTGAGAAATATACATGTTTTTTCCTTTTTCATCTTGTTTATTTAATGTTTAATCATACGTCATACAAAATGGCGTTAAGTAATTGGTACTCCTGTTTGTGAACTAGTTTATAATGTATAAAAGTGATAAATATATGTTTTATCCTTTTTTATCGTGTTTATTAAATGTTTTATCTTGATTCATCTTTTTAATTAACAGGTCTTCTCATCTTAATCATCCTACATTTTACAGCATCATACATCATTCAATCATTCTTCTTAATCAACCTTTACAACTATATACAAACTTCAAACTCTATCTTTCAATTGTCGCAGTAGCCTAGTGGTTAAAGCCTTGGCTCGGTAATGCAATGGTTGCAAGTTCGAATCTCAACCAAGTTTTTTTAAATTCATAAAAAAACTTTAGAACGCCATGTTGGAAATTCAAATCGACCGCCGAAACATTTGCCATGATCGGACGCCATGTTGGAAATTCAAATCGACCGCCGAAACATCCGCCATGATAGAGCGCCATGTTGGAAATTCAAATCGACCGCCGAAACATCCGCCATGATGGGAGCGCCATGCTGGAAATTAAAATCGACCGCCAAACCACTGCCATGATGAAATCAACATCAACAACAACAGCCTAACGAGGTGAGCCGTATTTTCCATTATCGTCTTCAAAAACAAAAACAAGTAATTAAATAGAATGCCTGCGTCAACAGCCTGTTGACAACAACAGCCTAATGAGGTGAGAGGCCTAATTAGGGAACTGCCTGATGAGATGAGATGTGATTAGGCAAATTGCCGTTCACTTTTACTAATTAGAGTCCAAAGTCCAAGCTATCCTCATTCTACTATCCTTGTTTATAAATACAGTGCTTTTCATTTAACATTGGCCATAGAATTTTACATGTTAATATTTCAATCCCATGTTAACACTTAGTACATCTGGTATAAACCATTTATGTTAGTTATAATTAAGTGGTAAAATGTCTATTAGAAAATATTTACTCATTTAATAAAAGAAAGAACAAAAAATATCGTCTCGGGGAGAATTCGAACCGACGAGTCTAAGGTATTTTTGTAATTTGTCCTAGATTACTATAGTAACAGAAATTGTCATTCAAATTTTGTTTATAAATTTTGACACGTTTAATTTCTAAATATTGAACAAGAACATGTCAGTTTATACCGTAAAGAAAGAGTTCAGATTGTTTTGGAGTACGTACGAGGTGCTTCAAGTCCTGAAGTTGCGGCTTCATTTGCAGTTTTCCCACCAAATCGTCCAATACCAAAGCAAATCTACAATCATAAATATCGTTACAGTAGTAACAAGTTGTAGAGACCAAAATAATTATACATATATTTTTAAATAAATTTGAATTTTTCTCAATTATTTACGGTGTTCGAGATTTAATTAGGAACTCGAGCGTTTAAAGGGGAAGTCGGTCGCTAGAAGCCAAGAAGTCCAGACGGTGGTAATACGAGGAAAATCGTGGTTTGTTGAAGTAAGAGGAAGAACGGCGAAGTGCGTTTTTTTTTTGTGAAAATTTTGATATTTTAATAAGAAAACGCGAAGAAAGGGGTAATTATTTCTTTGTCATAAAATATGTCTGCATAAAATCTGAATGGTAAAAATTTTGTTTTGCTAGTTTTATGGGTATTTAAATGAAATTTGCTTAGTGGCTTATATGGATTAAATTGTACGCACAAACTAATAAGCAAGGGTTGATGAGGTTGACAATAAATAAAAGGTTTAACATTATAGCATTGATTTAAGTAAATCAACGATTGCAGACTATGTTGTATAAAATTGTTAACAAGAGTTTCTTTGTTTCGATAAATGGAACCACTAAGGGTTGAATTCTAAAAATAGATTTAATAATGCACGCATTTCAGATATTTGCTGGATTTTTTGAAGGTGTTAAATTTTTTTATGTAAAGTAATGTTTAAAGTTTCTGAATAAAATAAAGATAATCTATCAAAAAGAAACAAATATAATAAATTTGAAAAAAAATTTTGGAGAAACATTTCAAATTAATATAAAATAAAGACATCCCTTGAAACTTATGAATCAAAATTAATACCAATTGATATTGAAAATATTTTGAAATTATTTTCGTACGTAATAATTACAAATTGCTTTGGTGAATAAAACGAGAAATGCTTAATTAAACATCAGGTATGCGTTTAAAGGGTACAATGCAGTTGTAGGAGGTTTTGTCCTTAAGAATGAGAAAACAATGAAACAAATAAAAACAAATTAGGTAACGGCTGATGTATGCATTTACGAATAATATTATGCAAAATTTTAATTTATTAGATCATAATCAAACAAGTTGAAGTAGTAAATAAAAGGTGTTTTTTTTATAATTCAAAGGTGTTCACAAATTAGTGATCTCATTAGCATTTCTGCACAGTTCGCGGTTATTATTCAGGGTGATTGGCCGATGACCACTAAAACCCGAGGCCATAAATGATTTGTGTTAAGGTACAAAGCATAAGTTGTTTTTTTTTATTGGGCGAGTTTAATGCCGATGTGGAAACGACTTCACGTCCAGGTATGGCTGTCTTTGGTGACGGGCGAATGATGATATCCGCTAACAGTCTTTTGACTTCCTTTACATTTTATTAAATAATTCCTTTCGCTTACCCATAAAGACAGAGTAAGTGAGATGTTATCGCTAGCATACCGCATTATAACGTAGGTAGATTTCGTTAAGAGATTCTGGTGTCCACAACAGGGAGGCGCATACTTTTTGTTTTTTCTTTATTAAATTAATGAATATAAGAATATTTTCTAACAGACATTTTACCACTTAATTATAATTAACATAAATGGTTTATACCAGATGTCTCAAGAAAGTATTAACATGGGATTGAAATATATTAACATGTAAAATCCTATAGCCAATGTTAAAAGAAAAGCACTGTATACTTGTAATAGAAATTCAGTGGGCTGATTTATAGATGGCCTTCGGGTTAAAGTGCGCTTATTCATTAAAGGCAGAAAAATTTTCATAACAATGTTTATAGTATTAATAAAAAATGGGAGGTCATGTTCTTACGACCATGGATTTGTTAAATTAACCCACTTGAACTTTGTGCCATCTACCAACCAGCCCGTTGTACCTCCAATCCGTTGTTTGACTATAGAGCATTTATAAACAATGATAAAAAGTATTTATTAAGTAGTTGACCTCTAAGTAGTCTAATAAGAATATAGTCTAATTTACAGCATTAAAGTTTGTCTCTTTTTTTGTTTTCTGAATGTACTAATCAAAATGTATATTTTGACATGTGCCTTTTGCTCATTATTCAACAAGTTTCATTAGTCTTAACGTATACAAACGTGTTCAAGTATTTACGTACAATTGTGCATACTATTTTTGGGTTCCAAAATCCTTTATTTTTACACTCTCGAAGAGCTGGCTGTAGTTTGCACAATCAAAGCTGTTATTAGTCACTTCAATCTCTTTTTCATAAAAAACGCTTTTTGTATTATTTCCATCCTTACCTCAAACCTGTATTTTTTAATGATTAGGTAATTAGTAAATGAAAATATTTATAATTGCGTGATTATATTTAAATTTACGTTTAATATGAAAATATTCATAGCATTTGATAATTGTTCAAATTATAATACAACGTTTAAAACAAATTGTTTATAATAATTTGAGACATGACAAATAAATGTAAAAAAGGCCATTTTAAATAAGAATGTAATTACAGTTGGGTTCCAGACAATGGAACCATAAACCTTTAACAACAAATTGTTGACGTTAAAGCTCCAAATTATCTTTTAATTTGTAACAAAAAAAACATAGTGACAATTAAACTTAATTAAGTACATGTGGTTACGACAATACTCCGATCCACCTGTAGTTAGATCTTCAATCACTGGACCCGCCAGTGATAACATCTTCAAGGTGGTGTAGTAGAATACACTACTGCCCATCGATTGTATAAAATAACAAGCTTAACATGATAACGTTTTAATTATTCCATTAAAAATTACAATAACAACATCAAATTAAAAGTTTATAATCTTAAACAGGTTTGGCATAAAATACACGTTCATGTAATGTTTTGATCCCAGGCTAGTTAATAGTATCGAATAAGTTGCCATTTTGCCAGTAGAGCAATGTCAATTCAATAACAAACACCCCGTTACAAATTTGGTTTTGTAGACAAGTAGTAACTGAAAACTGCGGGATTCATATTAATTTCCGTACACATTGATCAACTATAAGTGTATGGAGTCTCCGATCGACAAAAGGCGTGACGTACCACAGATCAATAACATATCTAGTTAAAGTATATGTATTTACGTTGTAATGATGAGAATACACATTTCCACGATCATCGGCATGGAAATGTGCAATCACCAGCAGTTTCTTAAGCAAAATGCGGTCACGGGCCGGTAGTTTTTGACTAGAGTGACCGACATGTTTGCTGGAGGAGTACTGGTAAGGGAAATAACAACGGTGAGTTGGGATTTGAGGGGCAATACCGAGCGTGTGCGGTTCGATATCCCCGACGAGACGTTTTTCGTCCATCTTCCCCACTCACCCGCTTCGTGCTGTTGAAGAATTCGATATAGGACAGTGTATATATGTATGTGTGCGCAAGCTCGCCACAAGCGCAAATCGAGTTCGAATAAAATAATACTAAAAATACTGAAAGAACGGACTAACTGCGTTAAGTCGATAAAGCAGATACTAAGTACCATCACCGCAAAAGTTATCTATTCAGACTCAACGTACGAGAGCGACGAGCCATTATACACAACTTATTTTTAATTCCTAAGTACGTAATTAGTTAAATAGTAGTACTATTTGTTTCAATTCAATTTCATAGTACATATAGATAAAGTATAAAATAAATAAATTTCGCAACTTGACAATTGTAAACCTCTATGGTAATAACAGTATATGGATTAGAATCTACTTACAACTAAATCAGACCTAAAATACAACAGAATGAGGGCGAGGAGAAGCAGTAATTCGATTGTTTGTTTTTTTTTTTAAACTATTTATATAAATACTATTTTAAACTAGTGTGTATTTATTGCCTCTCTCCTCAACAACATTTGGCAGACAACATCTGATCTCTACTATTTTATAGAGTAATAAGCAGAAGCAAGCCACCGCTCGAGGCCTACTTGGTATATGCGGCCAAAAGCGATGGATTGCTAACGAGGACGCCGACGGTCGCGGACTGGCGCAGACTTGACCACGACGACGGTGCACGGGAATCCCGGTCGACGCGGCGGGTCACGCCAGAGTGCACTGCGTACCGGAGCGCCCTCGAAATGTGAGGGCGCCTCATGTGCGCCACTCACCTGAGGCACCTAATTACACATATGGACGAACTCTGACTCGTCCCATTATGCTTAATCGTGTTGAGTTCTAAAACTCCTTCATGGTTCCTACGCTTAGATAGCATAAGACACATATTCCACTAGAATAACAATAATCAACGAACAAACAATGCGCGTGGTATCGGTGGCCATTCCGCCACCGAGCCGGTCAGTATGCTGGTGCTGCTTTGGTGAAGGAATAGGTTGGTCAAAATGGATAGGATTGAAATTTGAAGAAGGAGCTAGACAGCCGTTTCTGTATGGCTGTGAGAGGACAACCGCTCCACATCTATTTCGGGAATCGTCAACTCGTCTGGGATGTTATCGGCATATTCAATGGAAGAAGTTTGAGACAACCTCTTAGAGAGTGATGTCTGTTTGCGGAGTACCTCGGCAAGGGAAGTATTGCTGTGTTCGCCGTATCGAGCATCAAGGCCCTGACGGAAAGCATTAACTACTCGGATCTGAAATAAACAAGAAACAACAAAACAGGGAGAATTAAAATAAGAACATTCCCGGGAAGGTGGCGAGCAGTTAGCACTTTAGCCAAAGATCAGTACAGAGCCATACTTCAGGCCCAAACATGTCAGTTCCTCAGAACGTGCATTATTTGTAGTGTTATTTGTAGCGTGGCATTAGCAATAAAGTATAATAGAAGTGTTTGTAAAGTGTCGCAAGTACTAATAAAGCGTACTATATTAAAGTTAGTCGACTGTTAATTACATACACAAAAATTTTCGAACAAATATGTGAGGGCCCAAGTTTCAACATTTAACAAACATGCAATCAATATTTATATATGTATATTTTAATAATGTATATACATGCCACGAACAGCTTGTGGCGGCATACAATCATACATACACGTGATACGTAGGCAGTTCAAATTGACTTGCAATACTGCCAGAGCAAAATTTATTTGTGTTGAGCCACTGTACATGCCGTGTAATGGAAATTCCGAATCAGGCTAAGCTTTACATTCACTGGTTTTCATTGCAGATTAACAGAAGCAACAAATGAATGTCCACATGAAACCAACACAAATATAAAAAGTTTATTATCAGCAAGTGGTTGCAGCCACCACTTAGCTAGATAATAACCATTTGACACTGGTAGCAAGCAGTCAGGTATTACTATACAATACCGAGTGTTACGGAATTAAAACATTGAACTTGCAAAGTTTCACAAACCAAAACAATACAGTTTTAGAACTGTCTGAGCACCACTTAACACACATGAATAACAATGTTCAAATACATACAGTCTTTACCAGAGACATGGTTACTTTGCTTACGTGATTTTGCCCCACCTGTATGTATGTATATGTGGGTATTAGTAAACACACAAAAAACAATATAAAAATATTACTTAACACATAAAAAATAACACAACCTAGCAATATTTTTAAAATAAGTTCATTCTTTTAATATTTTTATTGAAAAGTCTTATCGAAAACAGCAATCTGTTAGTATATTAAAATAAAAACATATCTAAGTACACTTCGTCAAGATATACAATTAACAATCATATATTTTGAGTAAAAATTTAAATTTATGAAATAAATGGAAGCCTCTACAATAACAAACTAACTACGCAACGAGGCCGTTTTTACTCGTGTAAGCGCAACAGCCATCATAGAGCACCCGAACATTCGACTACAAAAAATTTTAAATCACAACCAAAGCAACACGGTTCCTTTATTAAATTATTTAAAAAAAAAAAAAGAAAAAATAATTAAAAAAAGAAAAAAGGAATAAACGCGGCGCTTAAAAAAATTCCTAGAACGGATGAAAGGTTCTTTTTTTTTTAATTTTAGAAAGGTTTTATCGACATCTATTATTCGGCCGAGCAGTCGTTTTGAGCGATCATATGCATCTGTGAGCTAAGATAAGAATCATGCAACATGCAAATGTAAGTTTAGAGCCTAACGGGCATCGGACGAAGGATACGGAAAACTATTCCACAAAACAATAAAAACGTTATTACACTGCTTCAATATTGAGTAGGCGTTACAATAAATAAAGAACAAAAATATAAGCGAGTGCCTTTATACAATGTGGAAGCAGTGACCAAACACAAACCAACAAGAGCGAACGAGCGAGCACGAACACGTAGCGGACAGAAAAGATGTAGGAAAGCGGCTTACAGCTTGGTCAGTGGAGCTCTTGCTGTATGGAACCGGAATCAAACGCTCTTGCAATTCACCACCTATCACCTTCAAGAGTAAAGGGGTAACGTTAAGAGTGGTTTGATAGACAGTGAAAGACACATACAATAGATAGTGCACAGAATGAGATAGATTAGATAAAATACTAAGTAAAAATTAAGAAGAATTCGGGCAATGATATTTTAAGTACAGTACTTATAAATATCATTACACTTCGAGATGAAGATACGACCACGGACGCGCTTTAAAATCGATTTTTGAAACGACGTGGTCGCATATTCACCAGTGCTGTAAATAAGAATTTAAGTGTTACATCAACAGACACACGATTGCTCGAAACGTGTATCTACGTTTGGCTCAGTGCCGAGTTTTAAGAACAGAGCATTAAATACTTTTTATAATTTTTTTTTGTTTTAAAGTGGTTGTAGTAGTAATAGCAAAATAGGAAATGTTGAAAATAATGATAAATAAAATAAAAAGTGTATATAAACACGATAGTATTTTGTTTAAATGCGGGAAAGTGGCTTGGTTTGCAAAATCACTCATGATATTTTTTTACTAACACAAAATACAGAATTAGCTGTATTATTTTACCTATTAGTTTTGTTCGTATTTGCTACACTGATTAGCCTAACTTGATAAAATAGTATAAAATCGTACGTTAAAAGAAATTGTTAAAACGCGTATGTTTTATCTAAAAATTAGTTAATAAATATTCAGTTACGGTCCGATATCGAAATCTCATGATTATGGACTATAAATCTATCACGACTAAAACAAGTTACTTATCCTAAGTTTATCAATAAAAACATCGAAACAAATGCGTAACGACGCCTCCAGCCACGCCTACTACAGCAAGAGTTCTAGTAGAGAATACGAACAAAGCTATAACATTGGCATTTTGCACAATACAATTGACTCAATTTGTGTGCATGCGGTGGAAACTTGAACAAATAATGTCTCCATCACCACTAACCTGAGAGGTTCTAAAACTATCTAAAATGCTATACATACATCTATTCTACAAGTGTATGGCGAAACATATGTACAAAAGTAATACAAAATATTTAGATTTGGTCAAGTGAAAGTCTCTACTAAGTGCTAAGCTTTCGGTAGAGGAAGAGGCTGATTGAAGGTCAGGGCTTACTATGGCAGGGTGGCACTAGTGGCACTAAAACGAGCGTCATGCACTGCTCGCCTCGGTATAAAACCGGGCACGACCGGCACTATATGCGAGTCTCATGCACGGGCTTGGGCAGCTCAGAGTTGGCAGGTGCGGAAGGTGCTAACTGCGGATTGTAGGGTGAAGGCCTCAAGGTGTGAGGAGATAGCAGCCGGTTTCCAGCACCGGCGTGGTCGTCGCGCTCTGTCTTCAGTTGCTGTGGCGACAATTTGTTGGATGACGGATCCTCGTCAATATAAGTGATGTCTGACAGAGGGCGAGGAGGCCAGGAACCTGTGTGACTTCGCGAGCTGCGTAAACTGTGCAAACTATGAACCGAGCGGCGTTCCTCCAGATCCTCCAAGGTGGACTTGAAAGCCCTGATTACTCGCAGCTGCAAACACAGGGAAGCAGGGTACTTATGAGGCTGGGATTAGCATGCATACACACACCATGCACACATGCCTTGTTCATCATGCGTGCTACGTGCACATCCGCTTATCGGCGGTGTACCTGCAGCAAACGGCAGCGGACATTCACGTCCTTTTATCTTAGTGTGGTGATAATTTAAAAACAATTTCCGTAATATAATTAACGAAAATTTTAGTAAACGAATATTAGTATAATACGAAGAGCCAGTGTGGCAAGCGCACCGCACGCAGTCACTTCGCAAGCTAAAAAGAGGTAGAATAGAAATACAAAAAGCGGGTTGGGATCAGAAAAGCACTTAAGTAAGCGCCCAACACACCAGATGAAACTAGTAATTTCCGCGAACGTTCGCGACGATATACGAATTTTGGCGATCCACTTGGCTGTGTTGTCGCAACGAAGCACTCACTACTTCTACCGACGGACTAACAGTAACGACATCAAAAGAAGGGATAGTAGTGTGACTCTAAGATACTAATATCACGGTGCAACATAGCATTAACGTAGTAATTGCGCAAGCTAAAGCCCTTCTACAAGCTACGTACTTGTTTGTACTGCGACAGGGGTGGCTTGAGACACCCACAGCGTTCCTATACCTCAGTTTCTCTCATCGGTTCGGCCGGCTGATAAATAAATCAAATTAAACAACTAATATCACAAAAAAATCGAGAGATGCTATTAATTTTTTTTTGGACTCCATTATGGACCTGCGTAGAAATTCTAACGTAACGCAAAATCGAAAAGAAACAAATTGCTCGCAACATCGACAGCAAACATTTAAAGGAGGTAAGAGCAAACTGGAATAAACGTGAGAAATCTGTGTGGGCGTGGGTGTAGTGCAACCTGAGACAACACAGCCAACTCGGGTCACGATACACGATTCGCACGTTTTATATACATGCAGCAACTATCCGCTAATGGCGCTACTGCTAACTACGTGGGCCGTAAGGTTATGCTATAAACTACGTGATCACACCGCAGTGTTTAGTGGTGAAATAATTAAAAGCATGCCATGTTATACAAGGTGTTAAAAATACAGTGGAAAATGTTAGTTTTTTTATTAACCGCTACAAACCACACCAGGGACGTAGTTAGTTATTCAAGCAAATACTAGTACAATTTAAAATATCACCAACTTGTAAAAAATTTTTGACACATTTTACAAGAACAGGTGTATATCCACTGCTGACCAATACACAATTGGTCACTTAAACAATTTATCGTGGTAGGTACACCTAGTAAAAACACAAATTATTCTGTATGTTTTAAGTTTGATTACCACACGGTTTGTTAAAAATTACATAAAAACAAAACTCACAAATCTAAGCTACGGTTCACAATTAAAGTGGGTTTGGAGCAGCCTGGTAAATCAGGCGTACCTAATTAAAGTCATTAATTCAATTATACGACCAAGCATCAATTTATCATGCTTTCAAACAAACTAACATATATCTGTTGGGTGTAAGGGATAGGGTCGCCGGGAAGCCTCAACTGACACGACGTCTAACTACCTAACAACTCCTATTTAACTGAGCTCTGTTCATCAATCATCCTAAACATACGAATTTATAATGCACCCACCGCTATGGGTTCCATGGCACATGCCCAACGCGGTTATTGGTACAATCGTGTGGTTCACATTGCTATATACACAATGCACACACTTACCTGTGTTTGTAACCTAGTTAAACCTCGGATCCAAAGAATTTGTCCCGCTCGGGGCTTCTTATCGGAATCTATGTCAAACTTTTCTTCTCCTATTGCAATAGCTTCCGTGTATTCTTCAGGATGACCTCTTCCCCATCTACAAAAGCGATTTACTTAATCTAAGCAGAATGGAAGTCAAAAAATACGCACGAAAGTATTTTAGGTATTTTTCTAGTAGGTACTGTAGTGACTAGTTGACCCCATAATAAAAGTACCTAATCCGAAAAATAGACACCATAGCCATTGGTCCAGGGTCAAACTTCTCGTCGAAAATGCCATTTTCCCGTATTGGATGATTAAAATCTGTAAAACCGTATAGGTCACAAAATTTTACTAAACACATATCTTGTGACGGTGAACAAAACTTCTTTTCCATGAAACACTCTGTACACACAACCTATTTCCTATACCGCTATATTCATTTTGGCTGATTGTATTCTTTATTTTACATTGGAAAGTCACAGATGACTAAATGTAAATCATTAATTAACACTATGTACATTAATTTCGCGAGTATCAGCTTTAGACCTCACAAACCTTGTGTTGTTGCGATATTCTTATGTAATTTAGTTAATTAGTTTAATGAGTTGAATTGCACAGGACTTACACAGCAAAATAAAGTTTAGTTCATGTACCTACTTTCTTTTTTTAATTATACAGAAAGTCTCATAGCACAATATTTCTTTCTAGATTATCGACGAGTATTCTGCATCTTCTTAAATATTTTCGGTCAAGAAAGAACTCTATAAAACCATTGAATAAGTAGTATGGGAAGAAGTTGAACCCAAATGTTAAAAGTGAAATAGACTTAGTAGCCCAAGAGTTGAGCTTTGGCCCTCTGGTATAGGGGCTACGCACTTTCGTTGTACAAAGAGTACTAAATGGCAGTTTCCGGCAACTGTAGGAAATACAGCGTTGTCAGATTTGATTACAAAATGTGATTTCAAAATAGCAAGTAGGTACATGTTTGAAAACACTTTTATAGGATTTATGCCGTATCTACATAAAGTTAGCTTTGGTTTTGACTATTGTCATTGTTACACAATCAATGGTGGATTTAGGGAGCTACGGGGACTTTGGCCCAGGGCCCCGACTTCATAAGGGCCCCCGTGTCTAACCACATTTCATAAGAATTTTGTCACAATATATACCTGCATTTTCTCGTTTTGTTATTGTAAGCAAAAGTTTACTTGGCCTAACGATCTCTTCAGGGGCCCCGGTGCAAAGCTGCCGTGTGAGGCCCCTATTCGAAATTTATATGAAAAAAGGATACGTTTTACTAAAGAAAAATAAATTTTTTCCATGCACGATTTTACTTCACTTACTTACTTTATGCTCAAGCCTGATTTGTTAATTTAGTCAAATTACACAAACCAGTGTAAACAATTTCTAATTATTTCCTAGTATAAAACGTACTCTTATTTACTTCCTACTATGTATAAGTAAATCCCACACAATTGTGTAGTGTAAAATGAAACACTATGTAAATGCGTCTCATTTTCTCCGAATGCTATCCTGTTAGTTTCAACCCTGAGCGTCTACGTCTATTATTTTCATTTTAAGTACTATTTCTATGAACGGATTACAATTCAGAAGGATTAAGTTAAGAAGGTCAGTAGAGAAAGAGGTACGTAATAGATTCTTTAAATTTCGGCTTATTACAAAGCTAAAAACACCTTTTTGTTGGAACGAACAATAGATGTTTCTTTAAGTCGCTTACCGAGCGTTTATTTTTTCTTCAAACCAAAGTACATTTGCAAAGTTCGTTTATTTAAGGGGACTTTCACGCTTTGTAGATAAATTAGGAATTGAAAGTGAAAATATTTCTGTACCTAATTAAAACTAAATTATAATGTATTTCCAATTTCCTACAAATAAAATTTTGTCATGAATGTTTTTTTATCGTA
The DNA here is from genome assembly GCA_030710515.1 of Abscondita cerata. Lineage (NCBI taxonomy): Eukaryota > Metazoa > Arthropoda > Insecta > Coleoptera > Lampyridae > Abscondita > Abscondita cerata. Next base: position 15,175 of record JALBCR010001867.1, read on the forward strand.
TTATTTTGTTTAATCTAAATATGCGATTAATGCAAACGCAGTCACAGACAGTTGAGGCCGAACTCGTCGTCAGTGGTCGTAAGTAAGCACTTTTACTACACGTGGACTTGATTGACAAGTGTCTTTGCTGCTAGTCATAACATTCAGCGAATCACATACTACAATTAGCCCATAAATTACAGAATTTAAATATTTCATAATTGAACGCGCTAATAATTATGATAGGCAAGGATGATATTGTTATTTGTGAAATGAAATTATATAAGAATATCAAATACCAACCTTAATGAATTATTATATTAGGTGATCAGTAATTCTGAGAAGACAATTGAAAATAAGACAAAAGTATAACAATAACTATATTGTTCCTTTTACTTGATAAATGTTTACTTACTAAATACCTAGTTGTGTTTTAAGCCAGTCTCCGGCTAAACGTCACAAGCAAGGGTTTAGAAGTGTGTTTCTTAATTTTACCTATACTTACAATCTATAAAAATGAGTTTTGCCAGTGGAAGAAAATATAAAAGCGGTGCTTGTAAACGCAAAGTAAGTATACCATTTGACTTCTCTTATTTTGAAAGATTATTTAAAAAAAATAGGTAAATTTTGAAGTTAATTTTCAAACATAAATGAACACGTACCTATAATTACGTATTAAGTAGTTTATTTTTATTAGGCACGAGAAGAAAAACCAAAGAATTGGGAAAGATTCCTAAATTAACCACTTTCTTTGGAATAACCGAGGAAAAACCTGTTCAGAATCGGATGTACAACATGCGAGTGATTCAGAAAATTCTAGAAAAATGAAGATCAATGTGCAATAATAAATGAAACCAGCTGCCTCATCAGTTAAATAATATCGCCATGGTAGTGTGTGAAGGAAAAGAGGATGTTGACTGCGATATTGCTCTTTGGCCATCGCCTATACGTGATGTTATTATAACCCAATGTATTCTTATGAAAGGTTTTAATTTTTTCCAAAATTATGACAATTCTGGTTACTATGAAAAATCAGTTAGAAGCTATAAAACTCAAAATAGGAAGCTGTCTAACAGACTATTTAATAACACTTTGAGTAATGGTGAAATTGTTCAAAGAAATTGGCTTTGTTACTCCCCATCGAATGGTAATGTGTATTGTATCGTTTGCAAGCTATTTACTCAGAATTCCAATTCTTTTACAACCGGTTTTTCCGATTGGAAACGTGGGGAAGAGAGAATTAAAGCACACGAAAATAATTCCGATCATCGAAAATGTATGCTCATTTGGATAGCTAGATCAAAAACTAGTAACCATGTTGATATCATTCTTGATCAGTCGTTTCTTAAAGAAAAAGAGTACTGGACTAATGTTCTTAAAAGAATAACAGCAGTTGTAATTTTTCTTGCAGAAGAGGTTTGCCATTTAGAGGAGATAATGAAGTATTAGTAGTAAAGTTATTTGGTTTCCTTAGAAATATAGTGGATATAGACAAACTGAACTGGAAAACTGCGGAGAACGTTTAGTAAGTGAGTACTCCAGTGATATTAACAATGATTTAATTAGCGAGTTAGTCTTTTTTCAAAATTTCTTAAAATCAACATGTAAAAGAAAAGTATGTTTCCCCAATTACGCTAATTAAAAATTATCATCGAACAAGATGTCATGTCTGTATTTCCAAATGTATTATTTTAAGAATTTTTATCAATGCCAATAACTAACTGCGAATCTGAAAGATCTTTTAGTACTTTAGGCTACATTAAAAATAAGTTTCGCACATCAATGTCGGATGAACGGCTATCACATTTATCTATTTGTTGCATTGAAAGTAGTATATTACGGAATTTAGAGTTTGATGATATTATAGAAAGTTTTGTGAATCGAAAAATTAGAAAAGAATATAACGAGGTAGTTTTAATCATGATACACATTGTTGTATTTGTTACATTTTTTTCTAAGCTGATTAATTATTAACTAAAAATTGTTTTAACATAATATATATGTAATATGCTTATCTTTAGGTTGAATTTTTATGTAGGTACATAAAAATAAAAAATACACTCTAATACACTAAATATTAGTTTTTAAACCCCAGAGGGCCCCTAAATTGAAGTAGCCCCAGACCAAAATATTTATAAATCCGGACTTGTACACAATAAAAAGTAAGATATTTAATTGACTACTATTAAAACCAACAGAAATAGGGAGGTTTATTCACTATTCAAAAACGTATAAATAGATAGTCTACCTATATTGTACTAGAAATTAATAAAATAATACTAATCAAGTAAATTACCCTCCTAGCGTAATTATTAGTGTGGAAAACAACAAATATTGTATTGATTTTGCTCTAGGAGTGGAAAATGTTTCTCATGTATTTAAAATGGCCAGTTTAATTGCAAAAGTTCTCAATAAATTATTTTTTTTATTTATTATTTTAAAAAAATAAGGTTCTATTTTAGCGAGTAAATTTGGATTGTTTCATTTCAAAAACACGTTAAAGTAACATTTTAATGAAAGATTAAAAATAATTATATTTTTTGGCCACTTAATAACTATAAATAAAAAAGTTATTAATTTTTCTGTAAAAATAATGATTTAATTGAATTATAGGGAATGGTTGAAGCTCCAACGCCTAAAAAGAAAGCGAAAGCTGACAAAATCTTCCTCAGTTATGAGAAGCGTATAAAATTATTGAAACAAAAATAGTAAATTCAGTCATGTTTCCAAACTTGAATTTATTAGCAGTAAAATCAAAAAGTGTTCGGATTTTTGTAAGAATCCAGCTAGCTCATAAATGTGGTCATCCGTGGAGAGAAGATGAAAAACAACTGGCGTTAAGTTTTTATTATAAATCACACTCATTGTATTTGTACATGAGAAACAAATTGGAATATGTCCTTCCGTCTAGGGCGACAATCATTTCCTGGTTGAGAATTTATCAACTTTCGACTGGCACCACCACCGAACTATTTAAAAAATAGAAACAAAGGTAGCAGGTATGTCAGATGCTGAAATACAATGCGCATTTTATTTTATGAAATGAGTATTAAAAAAATATAGAATATAATACCAGACAGGACTTAATTGAAGGTTTTTTCAAGACTTAGGAAATCTTGGACGATCTAAAAAAATTGCAACACAAGCTCTATTGTTTATGGTAAGAGGACTGATAGCAACATAGAAGATGCCTGTTGCTTATTACTTGTCATCATCTGCTATTAAACATAGTAATTTACATACCCTTATATTGGAAGAAATTAGGCGATTACAAAGCATAAGACTAAAAGTTCGAGTTATCATCTGTGATCAAGGTGCTAATAACCGTGCAGTTTTTAACGATTTTGGTGTAAATGAAAATTACCTTAAAGAAACATTATCGTGGGTAAAAACATGGCGATCCTATGGAACCAACGGTAGAATAAAGGAAGGAATTTATTGCTATAAAGGCTTTGTACTTTCCATACAAACAACATTACAATTGTGGAACGATTTTCGAAATGAAAATTATCAATTTTTACTAACGAGCAGAATCAAGACCCTGTAGAAAATCTATTCTCTGTAATTAGAAGTAGAGGAGGTTATTGTGTGAATCCTGCAAAGCCTTCAGATAATCGCTACAGTTTAACATTTTTATTAAACTACAAACTCCACCAGAAAACGATAACTGTGAAATTGATAATGAAGCCGAAATGAATATTAACTTTAATGACATTGAAATTGTAGGAAGTATAGATAACAACGAAATTGATGACGTAGTGGTGGCAGAATTTCAAGAGCCCTGGAGCAAGACAATTGAAGAGTCTGAAGACAATGAAAGTGATAACAATATGGAAGTGAACGTTACTTTGGAAGATTGTGCGGTTGTTTATTTTGCGGGAAATTTAGTACATAAAGTTATTAAAAAATTTAACTGTGAAAATTGCACCATTAAATTACTCAGTGATTCAATTATGAGCGATAGAAATAACTTGCTAATTATAGAAAGGGATTATTCTAATAGGAAACGTATTGTTGATTTAAAGAAACCTGATGAGACTGTAGTTAAGGTAGTTGATAGTGTTAAAAAAAATTCTTTGCACAAATTTCAAAAGACATTCTTGGAATTAAGGATTATACGATATAAATAAAATTTATCCGAATTGGTTAAATGAATGCTACGAACATAATGTTTATTTAGTTAAACATTTAATACATTGTAAATTGCGAAGTCACTAAAATGGAAATCCCAAGAGTTTAGATTAGCCGGCGCTATAAAAACAAAATGTATTCTGTTAATAATATTTAAGTAAAATAAAGTCATTTTATTATAGTTATTCTTTATATGATGGGTTTAAATAAATAAGTGTGAAAAAAAGTAAGTGATGATTCTTTGACAAAAATAATGTGGGTTTTTCATATAAAAAAATTTATATGAGCAACCCTTACTTTATTACTACCCTTTAAAGATGGCATAAAAAACAGTTTTTTAATTTTTAATGTTTAGTAAAGTAATCAATTACACAGTATGTATTCCGTAAGTCAAAAATGTTCGTTTAGAAATAAATTCATTCTCATAATAAGTTTTAACATTGATAAAAGTGGCAACCTTGTTAAATATAACAGGTTGGTGAAAGAATGTATTGTGCGAACTATGAGTCTGTATACTATTGGCGCGGAGTAATAAATCATAATTGCTTGAAATAATTCTTTATTTTCTTGTGAAAGCGGTACTTCTACGGTTAAGTAAATACCAATAAATTCTAACCAAAATACGATCATTGTGCCGCTCTTGCAGCATATCGACCCATCTAGGGTCTGAGAACAATAACTTAAGCTGTATAAGCACGTTGTCATCAGCCCAGGTACTGACGAAACGAGAATCATAAGCCGTAGATGTGGGTATTATACCAAAATACAAAAATAATGGTATATAATACGTAAGAAGTAAAATTTGTAATGTGATCTACTATACAAATAAAATAAATAACATATAACCACATAATAATTCATATCAAGGTAGATTTTACTATTATAATATATTTACCTACTAAAAATATGATTTTCCAAATGTATCAGGTATCTACGCCAATGCAATACGGGAGATTCGATAATTCTGACAGGTTTATTACTCCGCGCCAATAGTATACTTAGTATACACATTATTTTTAGAAAACTGTAATTTTTTAAACGTCAGGTCTATAGTGACGTTTTAAAACTAGAAATCGACAAGGTAAAAAACTATCTATATTTATACAGGCAACACATTGCACTGTTTCATAAATCTCCATATGGTTAAACTTCTTTAACGTACTTATTCAATGATAAAACTTATTTTTGCTCTGAATGTATAAATATTCGAGAGAACCATTAACACAAATTATAGTTTTTTCAATATATTTTTAATGAATCACCCTATATTTAAAAGGCTATTTTTAACATTTCCAACGATATCACATTTGATGTTCTTGAACAGAATTTCAGAGAATTCTATCTAATATAGTAGTAGTACTTTGATTTAACAAATTTTAAAGAATAGTTCAGAGAGTTATGAGATCTGTATCTTTAAATTTTTGTCCGTCTTGATAATCGATATGAATTGTTTTGATTTATTCTCAACAATGTTTATTAATTGTCTAACTCCCTATTAATTGTTCTTTAGATTTAGGGATTCTCAGTTTTCCGAGTCTTCTTTAAGAGTGCAATATTTTATAAGTTCATAGCCGACGTTTAGCCTACTAAGAACAGGTATTTGTTTCATACCTATCTGTTAATAGATGCCTTAATAAAGCCTATGCTTAATAGGCAAAATTTCAGTTCATTAAGGAACTTGTTTTAATGAACCCCGAAACTCTTGCACCTACTCCTTAAAGATGCCTCAGAAAACTGAGAATCCTAAAATCTAAATAACATTTATTAAGTAGTGTAAATGGATTGGATTTTTGCTCAAATATGGGGTGGATGTTTAATAATAAAACAGGAATCCAATATGCAAAATATTCAATTTGAAGTTTTGAAAAGATTGCACAAATTAGGTACCTAACATTTTTTGGTTATTTGAACATTCAAATGATGTGGTAATTAAAGCGAATTAAAATTATGAAAAAAGTATTTAAAGTTAAAATTAAATACAATCAACCCTTCAATTGTCATTATTGAATATACGTTATTATTTGCTGCTCATATTTTTCGCACAATTCTACTTTGTCTTTTTCTATTGTGGGTGCAACCAGGTCAAAAACTACACTCAAATAAATAAAACTGTCTAAATGTACAATACATAAATAAAAGAAAGTGTTTTTGCTGCGCAACCAATTGATGTCAGAAAATAGTTTGAATAAGCTTCAGTACATTTTAAAGATTACTTTGTAATATACTGTGGCACCGATTTCAAAACGATTCATCTGAAAAATTATGTCTTAGTGTTATCAGAGGTCACCTATGACTTTTATCTAAATAAAACTTAGAACATTCTTATTTATTTGATTTTTAATGTCAATTCAAAATATTTCTGAAATATTTCACTTTTTCTTTAAATTTGAGAAGTTGTGATAATTGTAGTAATCCTCATAGGGTACGGTGAAATGTAAGCTACAAAGGGTGTTTAAAAGAATTACTCCAAAATCCAAAATTTTGAATTTTTACTGAATTGTTTTTTCTGCGTGGGAAAACTATGATATTTCCTCTTGCAACGTTTTTAAAACATTTGGTAATTTTATAATATATTTGGTGACATCCGAAAGCCTGTAAATTTGTATTACTTTAGATAAAAATTTGAAAATTGGAGGACAAAACTATAAACTTCCGACTACAATGTTATATTTTTAAATAGAATACCGTTTTATTTTTATTTTATCTTTGCTAAGATGTACTTAAAATTGAAAATTTGAGGTTCACGTTTTGAAAGCTACTGTAAAAGCCTCAAAAAAAATTCCAAAATTTTTTTTTAATCGCGGAGTTATGACCGATGATCAAATTTTCAATTACATCCTGTACAGCAGAGCTTAATAAACTTAACTCAAAAAAGAACCAAGTAAATATTTGTTTTTTTTTCTATTTTTGATACGAAAATGGGACACCCTGTACCATAATTTTTTTTGATTATAATTTAACTGCATCGAAGTAGCACTTATCCATTACAAATATACAGAAGCTATCGTACCATTTAATTTCAATAGAAGGTTTGTGATGTCTAAATCTCACACTAAAAGAGAAGTGCTGCTTTTCGATTAAGCAAGTAAATAACGATTTTGGGGTATGTAATATTATGTTTAATACCTGTGAAGCACATGTACCGATCCAAATAGTATAAAAGATGGGATTGGTGAAGACTCCTTCGAATATTGCGCTGTCCGTGAATTTTTCTAGCGTTAAATTCATTAAATAAAGTCATCAATACAAACGAATTAAATATAACGGTGAAATGTTGTGTAGGTCCAGCTCAATTTCGGCGCCTCTCCCGGGTTCGATATTTAATAGCTTATCACCTGGAAATACCGACGTGATCACGATCGCATTTTTATTTATTTTCTTTAGTACTTACCTACAAATAATAATGCAAATATTACGGTTAATTGATATACAGCTTGACCAAGTATATTTTTCATCATGGTCCTAGATATAAGGGGTTTGGTTCTCCCATAGGGCTTTCTCAGTAATAAATCGGCCGTGGGAAATTCAGTAGCTAAAGCCAAAGAAGCTAATGTATCCATTATTAAATTTACCCACAACATTTGCACAGCCTAAAAATTTAACTTTTACTTCTCGATAGTTCCGAATGGTCATATTACCTTCAAAGGACTGTCTTGAACAGCACAGGCACCAATAAAAGCTACAACAACTGCTACAACGTTTACAGTAAGTTGAAATTGTAAAAACTTTGCTATACTGTCGTAAACATTGCGTCCCCACATAACTGCTTTGACAATACTACTAAAGTTGTCGTCTGTTAAAATAATATCAGATGCTTCTTTAGCAACGTCCGTGCCCGCAATACCCTGTTAGACATAAAAAAAATTTTAAAAACTGATACAAACCAATTGCCAAATGTTACCATAGCAAATCCTACATCCGCTTTTTTCAAAGCCGGTCCGTCATTAGTGCCGTCACCAGTTACAGCAACCACTTCTCTCTGATCAGTTAATTTACTATCAATAATACCTTTAACTAATGTATACTTATCGGTAGGTGAAGAACGTGCCCAGAACACGAAGTTTAGGCCATACTTTGTCGAGAAGATGCTGTTGCACCTAAAATGTCAACATTAAAATCTTAACTGGACCAGAAATGAAACCTCATACTTCTCCTGTGCTATCGCGAATTCTTCTGTTAAACTCTTTTCCCTCGAGAATAAGAAAATCTTCGTTAGGTTTGATTATACCACATTTGTTGCAATAGAACGTGCAGTATTAATATTATCTCCGGTAACCATTCTCACAGATAATACCAGCTTTTGACATTTCCTAATAGCGTCTGGAACTTCGGGTCGTACGGGATCTTCAATTCCGACAACACACGAACACGTTAAATTTGTTACTATATTAACTTCGTCGTCCCAATTTGGTTCATTATCTATATGTACTTGATTAATTTCAGCTTTGCCAGGCACAAAATCACGAAATGCGATCGAAATAGTTCGTAAACCATCGCAAGCCATAGGTTCGATAACCTGACGTAGTAACCGCTCTTGCATATCCTAGTGAATTTTTCCAACCGGCCATCGTGACCATAAATGAAGGCACACCTACATTACGACCATTAATCGTCACATTTAAAAAATCAAAATCATAACAATCTCACTTGTTTAATATCATTTCAGAAGCTCCCTTTGTAAATAATCGAAACCCACCTCCCTGGCGAGGAATCACAGTGCTCATGGATTTTCTAACTGAATTAAATGTATAAACACGAGTAAAAAGGTTTCCTCTGGTTGGTCATCTCGAACTGTCTGATAATTTTTTGTAAGCCTAGCACAAAACCTAACAAAGCACATTCAGTCTTATTGCCAACTTGTTTTGGCAAATCTGAAGGAGTCCTCAGCAGGCTACAATACCACCCGTTACTTTTTTTCCCGGTCACCCGTTAGATTCACTTACCATAATTCGAGAAGTATATGCAGAGTTGATTGATATTCCCTGTACAATTAAATTACCGACATGAGCCGGTATATCAGAAAATTTGGGCATTGTTTTACAATTGTTCGCATATGTAGGACTGCACAACAGTCATTCTATTAGTCGTTAAAGTACCCGTTTGTCAGAACAAATGGCAGTTGCATTACCCATAGTTTCGCAAGCGTCAAATGACGCACCAAGTTGTTAATCTTTCATCATTTTCTGTATACAAAAGTTAAATTACTTACCACTAATCGTAATTAATGGATACGACTACTTATAATTCAAATCCACTCAATTGTGTACAATTTATAGGAGATTACGAAAAGAAATCCACTATTTTACACAATTATTAATTTTTGCCCAATCTGAGTCCCATTAAAACTATGTATCGTGTTCAGTACGCCACTTTTGCGCACTATTCATTAAGCAAACAAACCAAAACACCCTAACATTTATTTTGAATGTGCCCTATTCAGAACCTGAATTTCTTCGTAATTAAATTAATTAAAGTAATTAAAATGTTTTAGTTGGATACAATAGAAAAAACTGCTCTCAATTCAAATGCCAACGTTGGTCCGCCAATTTTCTAAAAATGATCTCTTATACCTGTTTTAGACAATTAATCGTTCAAACCGTTTTTGTACTTTAGAAAATAGCCGAATATCACATTCCATTGGGAAGAAGCAAGTCTACCCAAGAAGAAATCAGATATAAAGACAGAGGATTGAAGACGAAAACAATTAGTTTTAAACTTTACTTGAAAGTCTATTTTATTTTGAGGTTTTCGCTTTGACATTTTGTTTTCCACAGAGAAAAAGATCAAATAATACGGAATTGTGGCTTAAAGTGGCGGTTCGCCCCGCGACCGGGACCGGAAACCGAGACAGGAGATCGCGACAAATGTCTCGGTCTCCTTTGCATGTACTGTGGGTCGAGACCGAGACCGCAACCAAAAGTCATTTCTCCTCCTCTTTTTAGTACCTCTATTCATTCAGTATCGTAGAGTCAGACGTACTGTACTGTGTCATTAAATACGGTAATGGAACTAGAGTTACTATTGGAGGAAAGAAAGAAGACGATGATTTGTTGTTATATTATTATTATAAATCTAAAAAAAAAGATTATCTATTAACAAATTATATTCACTAGAAACCAAGAAGGATCATTTTCGCTATTAGTGAAGAATCACCTATTGTTTGATGACAAAATGTTCCGGGCGTATTTTCCGGTTGAATAAAACACAGTTTGATTACGTACTAAATTTAATGAGCGCGACCGTCTCGTTGTCTTCGGTCTCGCCACTCTTGTCTCCTGTCTCTGTCGCATGCGAGAACTGGCGCCCGTACAAAGATGAATGATAAGTACCAGTCGCGGTCTCTGTCTTTGTCTCTGATCTCGAGTCTCCGGTCGCAGTGCGAACCGCCACCTTAGTTATAAATAAAAATAATATAAATAATAATATAGACCAGGTTGATGACATTTCCCAAATCCATTTAATTGTGAAATCGACAATTGCATATAAAGAAATACACGACATAGTAATTGACCTTGAACCTGTTACCCAAAAAAACTGTTGTTTGATTCACACTTTTTGAAGTGACATCAAATATTTCATATACTGTCATAAATACAAAAACAATTATTTGAAAAATTATTAATTATTTCGCGATGTAATCATGGCAAATATCACTCAAACAGTTTCGAATATGTATTCTAAATACTATACCAAGAGCTCGGCTCGCATAACAATCGGGAGAGTATACGCGTATATACAAAAGCGCTATTACAATGCTATTACAGTTCATACTTTATTTTTCCCCGGACCCCACAATTTACTATTTGATCATTGTGTAAAAACTTCCAACGTCACTCGATCTAAAATATATAATATAATAAAAAATCTAAAGATTAATTGCACAAGCCAAAATTGTAATTGCACTCAAAAGTGTAAACCAAAAAAACCACAAAAAACTACAAAAAGTTTTTGGCTACAACAACTTTATTTTCAAAAATTCAAAATAGAAACATTCAATTTGGACATTAGTTTTGGGACTTTAGATCACTATCATGCAATCCAAAATACAGTGAGACCTAGTTGAAAGCGGAACTTTTTTTAAATTGTAGAGTGTTTAAAAAAATTAGTGATATTATAATGTATCATAAAATAAATTAAATCTTCATGAAGCATGTAACAAACTTTGAAACAAAATATTTTTTAATAATAATAAATAAACAAACTTGACAGGTGAATGGTGTTCCGAAAAAAGTTATTACTCATACAAAGCGATCATAAAGTGGAAAATAATTGGCATACTAATGACTATAATCAATTTCTAATAAAGTCAATGACAGTTGTTAACAATTCGCATTTTTCAGGGGTGATGCCAACAATTTTTACCTTTTGATTGCTCGTATAAAACAAAATTTATTTCAAAAGTCTCCTTAATCTTCTTTATTAATTAGATTTCCCAACGTGGTTGGGCCTTCACATGGAGAAAGATGGAAAAAGATGTGCACATCTAATTAATAAATAAAAAATTTAATTCAAGTCATTCTTAACCCAACACGCGGCTATGATCCTTGGTTGATCACTTTAAAGCAGGTATACAAGGCAAATGATCGCATTGCTCAACTGAGGTAACACGAACACTACACTACTTTCTCAAAACAATATAATGTACCTACGTATGAAATTACGTTTTCAATTTATAAAAAATAAGTATAGTTGAGTCCAAAACGGATAACACGCCAGAGTAATAAAAATATAGTAAACAAAAATTTAAAAATGCTTTTACATTGCGTTTCGTTATTTTACGTCTGTAGTCACGAACTCAATTTTAAATGCAAAAAAGGTATTGTAAAATATCTTATATAAATGAAAATTGACAAACGAACTGAAATAAATAATTGTAAATAATGAACATCAACATAAAACCATAAATGTCGATCTACTAACCAGAAAACTGAAAAAAGTGAGAATATTTTTCGGTTTTAAATATCCTCGTTTAGTTATTGAAATAAAAACTGTACATTTTTCTTTTAAATTTTGATAAAATGTTGCGATCGGCTTGTAACACTGAAGAGATAAATTTGGAAAAAACAGTGTCTTTTCAAATTACCTAAGCTTAATATTTTCCTAAAGTTTCCCCTAAAACTGGCATACTAATGACTGAAGCAAATATATTTGTTTGTGACCCGTGGTCATTTTTCAATTTTATCCGTCATTTACTTTCGAGGTAAAGGTTTAAGAAGTTTGTTGATATTTTCATATTTTTATGTTACCATTTAATAAATAAATTAATTAATAAATGACGTTTTGTCACATTTGAAATCAATAATATAAAAGTTTCCTGTTATAACAATTAATCATCATCTACAATTTAATAACAATTAGAAATTATGTCGTTATTATTATTTACTATTTATATTGATTAGTTTTATCAATTGAACCATAATTGACCAAATATAAAATTACAAATTTTCGATAACTAAGCGATATTAACCAGCTTTCTATTAACTTTATGTATATAAACGAGACAGGCTTTGAATTTCACAAAGATAATATTTTAGCATCCCCAAATTAATTTTAAATATGCCAAGAGTCCCCTACAATTGTTATCAACATATCTCATTTTCATTATGCTTTATTTTGCCGAATAGTTCATTGTAGATAGTGTAGTTTACAACAACTTTTCTTTCAATATTTTTTAGTAATTAATATTTTGAAGATTGTCGTACCCCAGTAATTAATTATAGAATAAAAATTATTTTGGGGGTCTGTTACTATTCTGGCTCCGCTACCTTACTTTGAAATATTTCTACATGTATACCGTGTGTTCCCGGATAATCTGAAGCATTAACATGGGAATTTCTAAAATTTTACCAAACATTAAAAATTTTTGATATTTTAAATCTACGAGGGTTCAAATCTCAGTCCGAGATCTTTTTTAGTTGCATTATTATGTTAAAGAACAGCGTTTAATTTCTATCGGTAAAAAGAGGCATAAGTTTTATTTTTTTACTTGAACTGGCAATGGATTTATTAGAATATCCACATTATGAAACATTTAGTTTAATAGATGTTTTACTTAAGGTGGCCCTTGTCATTTTCATGTGACGTCATCAAATATGGTTTGGCGCGGTAATACTTCCATATATTTCAATGTAAGAAATCACGGGAGTGAATTTGAAATTTAGGAAAAATGACAATACTGTATAAGTTGAATCCCCGATTATAAATACATAAATAGTTCATCAATATAAATTATACTAGAATCACACTTGCATGTATAACTCATACGCATAATTAAAATTTGCGAGACAAGGTATATTTATGAATGAAATCACAAACGAAGAACTGCCCAGTAAACTGAAGTTAGCGTTTGTCATACCTTTAAATATTTTTTTTTTAGAAGCAATCGTGTAAGTATTTTCAGAACTTTAGCATATTTATACAATTTAGGGAATTATCTAAAGCGATCACGTTGGCAAATGACATTAATGAGTATCTTCATAGTTTTAAATGAAAAAACATATCGGCGCAATACATTTCTTATGGAAATGGTGTTGGCGCGAAACTGCTATGCCCTTTACAGCTACCCACACCACCTAATGCTATCTTTCTCTAAGTAAAACGACTATTGTTTAATAATAGGGTTTTAGATATCGTAAAATCTTCTACGCATGCGCATAAGTCATTACGCATGCGCAGAAAGGAACTCACGTAATTTTCCAAAAACTCTCTAATTGAATATTATTCTAAGAAATCCGTTGCCAGTTGAAGTAAATAAATAAAACTTTTAATTATGTCTCTTCACCGATGGAAATTAAACGCTATTCTTGAAAATAATAATACAGCTAAAAAAAAAGGCCTGGGATTTAAACCCTCGTTTTAATGTTTAGTTAAATTTTAGAAACTATTACGCAAAACGTTTTCTAGTACCTACACATTGTTATGTGTTCTGATAGTGAAAATACCATAAAAACACTTTGGGGACATATAAATTGAACTTTTCAAATTCCCTATGTTAAAAATAATGCTTCAGATTATCAGGACACGCGGTATAGTAACGGTAATGAACCCTATCTCGGTAGCTTGCATTGCCCATATAGAAATAACTAAGATTACTCTGACTCGAAGAGCACCTTGGATGCTACGCTCTTTTGTATAATAAACTAGCTGTCCCGCCCGCATCACTACGGCAAATAAAAGAATTGTTAGTAGTACATTTCGACCTCCTCAGAAACATGTACACCTACTGTGAGAGACGAAAAACGGCTAAAAAGTGGTAAATTTCGCGGTTTTTCGCGGAAAGAGCGAGGGCAATTGCGAAAATCAAACGTTCGTTACCTATTCTGGATCGACCTGAAGAAGTGTGTAAAATTTCATTCCAATCGGACTAACGGTTAAGGAGGAATTCGAGGACAAACAAACAAACAAACACACACACATTCATTTTATATATTAGATTAAAGTGTTTACCTATGTGCGCTAAAATGAACGTTTAGAAAGAAGAAAAAAGTCGACAAGGGCCACGCGACGCGCGGTGTGTTTCTCAAAAATAGTTCAAACATAAGTTATAGAAAACTTTTCTCTCATAACTTTTTTTGTATAATTGATATTAGTGGAGATATTGTTAGAATGGGATTAGTCACCTGATAGTCATATCTTAGTAATTACTTAACGAATCAAAAATAGTTTATACAAAGTTTAAAACTTTTATTTGAAGCAAAAATGGAGTAAAATTAATATTTGTGTAAATATTTCAAAAATCTATGTAGATTAACGGCACTTTTGCCTTGATATATTATGCCCAAAATCTAATCAGACCTGCGCTATTATAAATAAGATCGATACGCACTTTTATAAAAACATGACTGGCGGTTTTACTGATATCTTGTTTATTTTTTTGTTTTTATAACGCATTAACCCTAATTCGTCGGAGGTTAAGATTTTCGGTTTAGAAACTCCCATCTCGTTTGTAAAAGTGGCCTTTGCTCTAGCGGTGAAAAATTTTATGAAAAAAAAGGACAATGAGGTGGTAGTTTTGTTTTCTTTTATTTAGGCTTAGTTTTGAATTATGTTAAAAATCAATTCGTTTAAAAATTATCGGAAATGAGGGAGTTAATGTAAGACCCCACTGTATAGTATGCATTAGGTCAATAAATAATCACATGTGTATCTTACTTTTTTTTGAGACATATTCCGTGTCACATCTAAATTATCAACCTTCACTAATGAAAAATACCATAAAAATTCTAAAATCAACGTTAAAAATAACAACCCTTACCAAATAATCAGGGTTACCAACCCAATAATTTGTTTGAATCAAAGTTTCATGATAGAAAAGTAATTTTGTATTAATACAAGGCAACTTTGTTACAAATGAAATAAATGGGATGATCCATATTTGAAGAATCGCTTCTTACGTTTACGTAATTGTGAATGCACCAAAAACAAATGATTTGGAAAATCAATACCTTCCTTTGAAAACAGATTTAAATTAAAAACATTCAAAACCAACTTTGATGTGAAGAAATAAATTTGATCGCACCATGTGCAATTGAAATTTAAAAAGTTCTGTCCACGATCTAAAAATTCAAGTGACATATGAAATCATCAATGTATGTGTTCATACGATCTGGATCACTAATACAGAAATTAAAACTAGTTCAACTTACAATTCGAATTAACTGACCTTTTCTAATCACCTTGTGCATGATAAAAAAATTCATCTTACAGATGAGAGGGGGTTAGTGTCGTCTTTAGTTAAGATTCTATAAAATAATGGATTTCTATAGAAATAATAGTCGTTAAATTACTTCAATTTTTTTGGGACATATTTGGACAATGATTTAGCCAACCAAAATCGCCTGAATTCAGGTAAATATAGTTTCCATTAACCTATGACTCACCTTAACACTATATGCCAAAGATAAAGTAACAGCAAGAGGTAAACCTTCTGGAACAGCAACAACCAGTACAGTAACACCAATAATCAGATAACGAACCATGTTATTTATGTATGAACTTTTCCATGGATTTTGTGAACAACAAATGTTTTAATGCAGAAATGAATGATAAGTATAACAACTGTGAGAACTGCGATAGTCGAACCTGCGTAACCAATTTGTATAGCTAATTTCGTAAGCAGCTTGTAAAACCGATTTTTCTTTCTTGTGGCTTTCCGAAGCTGCTGACGTGGAAGCTACATGATTTTCTCCAGGTTCTGATAATGGTTCATGCTTATTAGAAACAGGTGCAGGCGAGTTCATGTGGCTATTGCCGGTTACCGCAGCTTCTTCATCTCCTACAGAGACAAATATTCTTACAAACCCGAAAAACATAATAAGTAAAAGTCATGCATTATTGTTATTTAAAATTATTGTTTCAATTCAAAATCTTAAGGGATTAATTTACAAGTTTATTGAATATTTAGAAATAATATCAAATTATGGTTTACCTGTTAAACTTTTCTTCTTCCGCTGCTTTTTAGCTTCTGTACAAAAACACATGCAAAAGGAGAACATTAGCAATCTCAAAAACACTCCCAAGTCCTGATATGGGTAAAATATAAATAAAACTATAGTAATTCATGATGCAATTTAAATTTTCATTGTTTTGTTTAAAATTCTAATCATAAAGAGGTTATAAACTGCATCATGGATCACACTGTAAAACTAAATATATAAAGTAGTGGTTATATAGTTTGTGTTGTCAGCAATCATATTTAAATTGGGGGCAGGGCGGGGTATTATGACATAAATAGTGTGCACTAACATTAAAAATGACATAAAATACAAGACATCTAAAAGACCGCTACATCTATGACTGTGAGTATTAAAAAGAGCGGTCCTAATTTCAAAGAAGATAGGTACAGATATCAAACATTTGGACAAACCATGCAATGGGTGACTAAATAAGTGTACCTTTTTTCATTTTCTTAAGCTCCGCTTCTTGTTGATCGACTGCAGCACCCAACAGTGTGAAAATGATACCCGCTTGTGAGTTAACGCCAGCGGCCGCCACAAGCATTTTCCCCGATCCCTCCATCACGTGCGTTCCCGATAGCACCATTGGATCGTACCCTTCTCCTTTCTTGACATGGTCGGATTCGCCCGTGAGCGAAGATTCATCTACCTGAAATTAATAGTTTTTTTTCCTTCTAAATCGTCAGAATCGTGAACGTACCTTCAAATCATTCGATTGAATTAAAATACCGTCTGCTGGAAGAAGATCTCCATATTTAATTTGACATATGTCACCTACAACAATATCGTTAACACCAATTTGTTTTACTTCGCCCTGTCGAATCACAGAAAATTTGTGCTCTCCTTCAATTCGACCCTGAAGGCCCTAAACTGTCGTTCTTTTGTGTAGTCATTAAAACCTGTTACTAAGACTACTACAACAGCTGATATTAAAATGGCAAGACCTTCGATCCAACCATGACTTGTTTCATCGTCATCGAAATCTGCGAACATTCTCAATGGCAGATTCAATCACCAAACGCCTAGTCTTCTACTTACGAACATCTTCTGCGGGTGGCGGTTGATAGAATGAAAGACCAAGTGATACAGCGGCAGCTATTTGTAATATAATAAGTGTTATATCTTGCAAAGCTTCCCATACTAATTGTAGAAAGGTTTTGGTGGTTTGGAGGAATTGAATTTGAACCAAAAGTTTCTCTTCTGTGCTCTAAATCTACTTGAGAACCACTAAGTCCTGCAGCAATACAATAGTTTCAGAAATTCTAACTTTTGTAATAACAAAACAAGCAAGCAAATACAACTTCTTTGATAACCCAGATGCTTGCGTATACCCAAGAGTAAACATAGAGTAAATATATATTTTGACGAATTGTGAAACATAAATTGAAAACACTTACCTTCACTAGGTGATGTATACAATTTCTTACATATTTCTTGTACTCCTCCTAATTCATTAATTCTATTTACACCTTCGCGACCTCGATGTTCCATAAGGTCGCGTAACTGCTTTAGGAAATTCCATATTGCGCGGGCCGGCCGTCTATCGTAGCCATCTCTCGTAGCTAGATCTGTAAGAAAAAATAGTCCTTCAAATGTGTATTATCGATAAAGTCCGTACTTAATTGAAAACAACGCAAGATTTTATAGCCGTCTTATAAAAGAAAGGAAACACCAAGTTTTATTGCGTTATTGTAAGTAAAAGATACACGTTAGGAGTAGAGGTCACATATATATAAACGACTACTTTATACCCTGCACATAATAAAGTGACGAGTTTTTAGTGATTTATGTTTCCACCATTCCGTAATTTAGGTCAAGCAATTTAGAGTAAGTCCTAAGAGCATACTTGTTTCGGTCAAATAAAATTAATGCCATGGTACTCATAATCGCTTGAGTCCATTTAATTATAATTACAAAAACAATTTAGAAAAACAAGTCAAATAGACTCGGGGGGTAACAACGAGACGATACCAACAATCGATCTGTTTTTCTTACTATTAGAAACCATATAACAAACAGACATTCCTAGCAAGTACGAGATTACATGACTAGGAAAACAGGATTCACCGGTCAATTCAAAGAAATAAGTGTAAATGCCAAAACAAAATTCGAAATTAACATTTACTTGATTTAAAATAGAACTCGCTTTAAATATATTCGAAAGCGAAATCATTATTGTTCTTTGCCCTATAAAACTCAACAAGTGGTTTCGATCTTATACAAGCGCCTACAAATTAGGGTCGTGGACTATGTGTATATCATAGTCGAAAATGATCTCATTATGTGTACGGAATGACATCGTTCTTCAGAGAAGTCGAGGAATAACTGCACGTTCATTACCGATATATTAATGAAAAACCATTTATGAGTTTAAACGTAGACCAGGTTCAGAACTTTAATTATAGAAGGTCAGACGATAAACTTTTATGTACGAGAACTTCCAAGTTTTGTTCTAGCAAAGAAGAACAACCTGTTTCCTTTATTTTTCTGTAAAATATGAACTCTCTATGCCTTATATTTCCAATACTTCTTAAAATTATGATAAAACGAAGTATTAATTTGAGAATAGAAATAAATGGCATAAAAGAAAAAAAACCGAAAACATAATAGCAAAATCTCAACAAAAAACTATTCAATCGGTATTTAACGCGGTTATTGCACACGCTGTTTGAATGGTGATTCCTCCACTGAGAAATAATTCAATTTCAAAACGCGACAAAGAGTGTGATGGTTTAAGATAGGTACCGTGTATGGTGACAAACGAGCACCAAGGAGTTGATTCTTCTTCCGACCTTCTTCACCTATGTAGACGTAACGGGCATCATTTACGAGTGACGAAACCTGGGCATTCCACTTCAGAGAAAACAACAGGCACGAGGCCGGAAACGTCCATTTTCAAATAAATTGTTTTGGAACAAAGAGAAGATACTTTGATCGTCTTATACCTTATGGGCATGAGAAGCCCTTACAAGTGGTACCAAACTTTCCGTTTTTTTCTGCGCATGTCACCCGGCAGCACCGAAGAAAGATTTCCGGTTCTTCAAATAACATTTAAACCCAAACCACTTAAGCAGCAAGAACACAGTTCATTTTAATCCATTAGTATAAAACTGTCCAGTGTGATTACGATACCGTATTTTATGAAAGTTCACTGATGAACAGGGAAACTAGACTGAAAAGTACTTCAAAAATGATACACCATAAATACCCTATTAAATGGGGTGATTAAAATTAGATTTTTAATTTTTTTCTAAAAATGGGCCAAGATAAAGGCATGAATTTTGTATGCGACATACACTCAAAAAGTATATATTTTAACAATTTTTTTAAGGGTTGTAGATGATTAACAACCCCACCTAAATATTTTTATTAAAACTTTTGGCCGTTAGCAATTTAAAATAAAAAAAATGCGTTACGTTTGCTGCATTGTTTTAGAAACTTGTTTATTTGTTTAGTATTTTTCTCTAAAGGCGAAGTTCAAAAAAAATAAAATGTGAAATCAAAATTTAATCTAATTAGACAGCACGACCTATTAAAAATCCATTCATATCTATGGTAAAATAGTCACACTTGGAATTCGCCCTGTTAACAAAAATGTATGTTTTAGATTGAAACGAAATCATAAATGCTACTATCAAGTACAAGGTCAACTAAATATAACAAAAAATCATTTAGTGATTCTCCGCAGGAGTTTAATAGGAAGTCGTTCGTTTGAAGTTTCTTCGTAAAAAGAAACTAAAAATACTAAAATTTTGAAATCCAAAGTTGTTGAAATTTTTTTTCATTCTAAGTCACTGCCTTAATTTTTAAATTACTGAGAAAATTACATAATAGTTCTGTTACCATTTAAAATAAGTAAAAGTCAAAATAAGATGTTCCATTTAAAATAAGAAAGTTAATGGCAAACTTCAGGTAACAATAGCAAGTGGAAATTTTTAGAATGAAATGTATCCTTAAATAATCTTGGAGTCCCAAATTTCAGGATTCTAAGTTTTTTTTTAAGACAATTTCTAACGAACGACTAAAACATGCGAAAGATAAATAAAATAAAAAACTTGCCATACGATATCGCATTGCGTTTAAACAAAATTACAAAAAAAATTGGTTTCGTATACAAGTAAAAACGGCAAAATATAGGTCACACCTCTGAGTGACAGTGGAGTTGCATTTGAGATGAATTTAGAAGATATTTGTCGGCAAGTATCAATAAATCAAATGACATGGCATTGTAGTTCTTTTGTTTTCCATAGCATAACATTGTTTGCAAAACTCAAATCTTATTTTTAACTAATTTATTATCATTTTTCTATTCGAATGACACGATGCCAATTATAATGGCCATATTCAAAACAAGTGCATAAAATTAACAGTAATAAGAGAAAATAATTTTTTTAAGTAATCAATAGTAACAGGTGTTTAACTAAAAAACTGAACTGGGTAGATCTTGGAGTTTCCTTTAGATATTTGGTAGTGGTTCCAGCTACCTAGTGTATGCATCTTTCATCTTCGAATCAGTCTTTTTAGAACTTGCAGGCCCTCCTTTACCAATAAAACATTCATTTCTATATACTATTTCAAATTGCACTATGAGTGTGGGAGTTTGAGCTGTTTTTTAAGCTCCGCCCTGTACACATTTTTAGGAAGGACGCACTTATTTTCTATAGTGAAAAAATATCGATTCGGTTGCAAATACGAAAATCAACTAGTTTAGTATTGAAATGCTTGTGAAGTAACTTTTTAATATAACGCGAATGTAGGCATAACAAAAATACATTATACAGGAGTACGATTGTTTACATTTATAATACGATAATAACGTTTGATATGACTTTTATTTGTTTTAGATTAGTGTATGATATTGGAAAAATAAACATAAGGTCGGCGATCTTTTAATATTATTTGAAATTTAGCTTTTAACTGTAGCTCGCGAACGCCCTTCATAAGAGTTGCATTTACTTCCCAGTATTTCATCATTGCGGGGTCGGGTGTACGGGTATTATAACCTAATCACACATTTTGAAAAGTACAAGCCTGGATAGTTTATGTCTCTTTCTCTTTTAGTGTCATTTATTAGAAAGAGCGTGGTTACATTTTCGCCGAATTACTTTTTAAGAATGGTTGGAGACTATCAGAATATAGCATAGAATCTTCAGTAAAATCGTAGAAACTTACTATAATTTGGTATCATTTTAAAGTAGACATTATGATCTACTACCCTCTTGTAACGAAATTTTGATTTAGCTCAATTTTTTTCGTAAAAATGGTTTTAAAAATAATTATCACTAACCTTTATTGTTAACCATTGCATACGAAAAATTAAGCAAAATATCAAAATTGCATTCCCAACAATCCTAGAGACTTCATTAAAGTTTTGAGTTTTTTTAATCAAGTCCAAGTACGACCATTGGTTAAAGAAAAAATCAGTTAAGAGCGAAGTATGTAATTTCCTTGACGTTCACTCAGGTTTCTATTGAAGACATAGACTCCAGCTAATTGAATAAAGTAATGGCAAGTTCTTGGTATTAATTTTTGATTGAGTTGACATAATCTTCTAAGTTATCAGAAAGTTTGTTTCAATTTCAGAAAAATTAGTATGTTTAAACGATATCGCCATTCATTGGCGTAGAGACCCTTTCCAGTTATATTTAAAAAATATAACTGATCCTGTTGTAGACCGTAAAATTGTAAAGATTTTGATCAGGAACGTTTTCAACCATAAATAATTATTTGATGTCATATACTATTGCAATTCTCAAGTCAAATATCAATGCCGAGCAGAAAGAAAAACGTTAGTTGAGAAGAAAACAATCAAAACAGTTAAAAATATTTAGGTAACATCCGTTCCACATATGAATTTACAATTAAATTCGTAAAAATTCAACAAATGCGATAATGTTTCATAACTCTCGTTGAACAGCTAAATTCGAATAAATTTTCATTGCCTGCCAAACTCATAGATTTATGGGGTTTTTAATGTGCAATTAAACATTAACAAGTTGCTTACATCGAGAATAGAAATATTGTAGAAATAAATTGAAAACGATCACCATTTGAAATAACGTTTGCTTGACCATATTATTGCCGATAATTTGTGTGTGATTAATAAAGAAGAAAGGTGAAGGCCACCTTGTTAACAATGTGGGAAATCTTTCAACAAAGATGAGAACATCCTATTGTTGAACTTTGGAAAATTACGCAAAAACGAAAAGTTTTGTGAACTACGTATACAATATCGATTAAACACTTTTTTTAGTTTAATTCTTAGACGTGGTCGCTATTAGGATATTATACTGTAGTAGCAAATGGCCTGAATAAGAAGAACTTCGAAAGAAGCTTCGCATCAAACAGTTGCGGTTTGATCAGTAAGTTGAAAATTTACGTGAATAAGCACAAATATATTAACGGCGTTGCTAACGGTGAAAGTCAAGGACATATCTGAAATAAATACACAAAATAGAGATCGATTAGATTTTTTAATATTAATGTGTTACAATCCAAACAGATAGATACTTTTGCATAATCCGCGAAACTGTTGAATAAGTAGTTTCAGCATAGATAATATTAACATTACTATCTACGTATACTAAATTGTATAACTCTATAGCTTCATAAGGGCTATCATAATCCCAGAAAATATCAAAACTAATTTCAATTGTATCGTGTCTAGCGCTCAATGTACCATCGGGGAGATATTAAACGACCCTCTGTAGAGTAACCAACATTTTTGAATCAATTGGTATATTGTTTTGTTTGTCAAAGGGTCATTTAGTATGTCCGCAAATATACATTCTCATTTAAAAATATTTAGTACCATTTAATATTTCCAAGCATTCTATGTTTAAATTTGAAATTGCCCAATACGTTAATATTTACTTATGCGTAAATATACAAATCAAAATTTAGTTCCCTCATTACGCCTCCTCATAGCAACAATAGGCATAGTGGAACTATACTCATTATCAGTTTTATAAATATTATTACCGTGTATGGTTTGTTCACTATAATAAAATAAAATTGAAACGCCCACAATGTTTAAATTTACATTTGTACAATAGTAAACTTACACTCGAGTTCTCTCACTCCTCCTCACTCCAACACTCAGTTGGCAATAATAACGCAAGATCGAATAATGTAACTGCTCACACATCTGTCGACAAAGTTGTTTGAATGTAAATGCATTTTCGAACGTGTTACGATAACACGAGACGAGACTAGATGTCCCAACTCTTATTGGTGGTAATCACCAATGCTATCGTAACCCCGCAAAAATGAAGTAAGCCACCGCCAAATCGTATCGAGTCTAACAGTCAATGCATATCCTGATGATAATGAAAATATCCATCAATGAGTAAAATTCCGTAAAGATTTATTGGTAGTAGATGCAATCGTTTTAGTCCGGCTTTGCGATGCTCCACCCCACGGTAATCCGATGTTTTACGATAACACGAGACGAGGTCTATGCTTTTTTGTATTTAAATGATTTTATTCTCTATCAGCGCTAAACCGCCGTTTCTGGTGACTGAAGACGATTTCTCTGTATTGTTCTTGCGTTTCTGTTTAATGAAACTTTTACTACTTATTGCCTGATGTTAATAATCAGATATTACCACCGGCGACGACAGATACAATTCTTTTAATTCGACCAATCACAACGTTTAATGAACAGTGCAACGAGGCCAACTAAGAATGCGAGGTGGTGTATATGTGAAACTGTCCGTCGTAGAGGCTTGCGACAAAAAAAAGTTATTACTAAAACGGCCAAGAGAAAACCTGGAAATTATTTTAAGTTTCTGAAATGGACCCTAGAGAGCGTAACTGCAATCTTGAATTTAAAAAAGTGATGTTTCTGTGAAAGTCGAGGACAATCTGAACCTTTTTGTTTGACAATTTTGCTGTATTTCTAAAAATAATGTGGTGTGGGGTATTAAAAGGTAAAAATATCCTGTATCTTCCGAAACGGTTAAGCCAATTTGATACGGAAATCTCTTAAATTTTTATTTTTTTAAACTAATATTTCTGGAATTCTATTTATGTACATTGTGGCTCTAAAAGCACTGATTTAAAAAGAAATTTTTTTAATGCCCCCCTAAATACTCGAAATGTTGACAGTTTTAACTTTTTTTGCGGCAAGCCTCTAAGATCGATAGTTTTCCAAATACAGTACCTCCCATTCTTAGTTTGCCACCCTGTACACATAGAGTAACTAAACTCTTCTAATTAAAAATTATCGTAGTAACTAAGATTAATTTGCTTTGTACAAACTAAACGCAGCGATTTAAGTTTTTTTTCAATTTATTTAAAAAATTATTTTGTCAACTACTATACTGTACTTTAAAATACACCTCCACATTCCGACCGCAAAGTGAGAAAATAATTTAAAAGTCACACCGAACTCTTTGAAACTATATGCAACCAGCTATCGATGCATAACCTCATTATTTTGACACTTAATTAGAGAAGAATTGGTACAAAATAGAAACATATACTTTATTCAGGCACAAAGAAATATCCATTCGATGGAAAGAATACTTTACGCAGACATGAAAGACTCCTTCTTCAACGATCTCTCAACACACTCCAAAAGTAGTGGACGTCGAACGAAGCAACTTATTATAAACTTTGTAAGTGCATTTCTCTTTTCTAATGCTAAAAAGTATTTTTGGTCTATTGTCTATATCAATATTGTTTATTTGGAAAAAATCAATAAACCTAAACCGATCGAAATATAAGAGAAAATCACTTTTTACTTTCAGTGGAAACCCCATAATCATAAAAATCCTGAAATATCATTAACAAGTAGTCTAAACAAGAAAATTAATTCGATAAACCAATGTCAATACTTTTCGAGATTCGAAACGGTTTTACAGATGGCCTGAATCTAATTTGTAAATTTTGTGTACAGTTTGCTCTTTTCGAGCCCTTCTAGGTGGAGGTGAATGAAATAACAACTCAATATGTTGTCAACGCCGACGTTTCGCCCCTATGCGTAGGGCTTTATCGTTATTTGTCGTTTGTATCAAGTTGGGTTTGTTTGTTTGTCTTTTAATTAAATATCGTTTTTTAGCCACAACTTATATATATATATATATATATGTATGACTGTTTTTGTTGTTTTTAATCCGTGTGTGACGTTCCATCAATTGATGGTAATTGAGACTGTCAACTTTTATTGTTATGAGCCTTGATAAAGCCCTACGCATAGGGGCGAAACGTCGGCGTTGACAACATATTGAGTTGTTATTTCATTCACCTCCACCTAGAAGGGCTCGAAAAGAGCAAACTGTACACAAAATTTATAATCTTGGAGGAATACTCACCTAATTTGTAAATTTGGTAGATGTAGTAAAAATTGTTAAGACAATGTCGCGTAGTTACTACCTTCATATCGTATAACTTCTATATTTTTCAGATGTGAACAGTAATAAAAGACACTGAAAATAATAAATAAATAAAACCTATCAGTGTCAGAAAAGTAAAAGTACTAAATTGAAAGTCTTACATCAAACTTCCATATGAAGGAGTTTTATAAATACATATTTATTAATTTCTGTTAATGTAACAACTAGTTGTCACCATATAGGTAATCGCGAGGGTAATCGGCATCTAAACAATTTGTCTGTCTTTTTTTAATTGGGAGACCATTACCAAAAGCGATCATATTCCTGATATCAGTTCATTTTCACATTCTCCAGATGTAGTCAATATTGGGAGGTTGTACTGTATTCCAAATAAAACCTGAAATATTTTTTTGTAAACCGCTCATTTCGTTAATCTAATATTTGATACTGGATCATATGTTTATTATTTACACAAATGTTTACTTAATACAGGGTGTCCAAAATAAGAGTGACTGATTTTAAACACAAATTCCTCAGCTTTCAATAATTGCTCCAAAAGATAGGGTTTTGACTAGTTTCACTAGTTTATCAAAAAATATTTTACAGGCTTGGCTGGCATTTCATCTCATCAACACAGGGTGTTTTACTAATGTTGGTCAAATTCAAAAGGGAAAATATGTTCATTTTAAATGGAACACCCTATAATTTTTGATCTCATTTGAAAGAGCAATCATTCTCCTTTCCAAAAATGTATAGTTTTCTATCTTTTGTTCCATTAACAACAAAGATTTTTGAAACCGAGTAATTTTACACAAAGATATCTCTTATATAACAAGTTTGTAGTGCTTTCTGACGCGTGCTAATTAAATAATTCATTGATTAATTTTTCAGAATAACAATGCATCGAAATATCAAACTACTACTGAATTTTTATATTTCGATGTCAGATTAAATAGTCCTCGAACAGACAAGCAACAATACACCAATTGTTTGCTAATTGTTTCAGAAGTTATTAGTATATTGTAGCTTGTTCTGCAGAAGATCATTTAATTTAACAGTAGGATAGATTTAATGATGATTATCACGGCGTGACATGTGGTGCAGTGTTCCTCAAGAATCAGTATTAGGACCATTGTTGTGCCTAATTTATGTCCATACCAATCCATCGGTATATTCAATGGCATTTTTATGATTTTTATTAATGATATTAGTCTATCACATAAAAACTTTTTGTATACTGTAGTGCTTGTGAAGATTTAAATAAACGTCAGTATTCATTCAATTATAAATGTTGAATTCTTAGCAAAACAAATCCGTTTTTATTGTATTTTCAAGAACACTGCTTAATTGAACAGGTAGATAATCTTGGAGTTATAAAGAACCGCTAGCTCAGTTAAAAATCTAACATAATTGTAATTTAAAAATTCGAGGACGATCGTAATGTGTTGAGATGTTGGCTTTAATGGACAATAATTAATTAAAAACTAATATTTCGCTTACTATGATGTGTTACACAAAAGCAAAGTGCTCCTTCATTGATTTGTTGGTGTTTAGATCAATGCATCATACGATGTAAATAAATAATTAGACGTATTAAAGTACGCAATAAGACCTATTTTTTCAATTTAAATTAAACACATTATATAAATGTGCTTATCGAAAAGAAGTGAAACTTTGTTGTAATAGTGGCTTTAAAAATTGAATAAATACTACATATAATTGTCGAATAATTGTGTTGAAATAGGGCACCTTTTTTTTCTCTCCAGTAATCAGAATACAGTTTTTGTTTTTATTGTCTAACCTACTTTAGAGCTAAATATTTATAAATTAGTCTAATTGTAAAATAAACGAAACGAAACTTAACAACTCAAACATTAACTTTGATTAATTGCTTAGCAATCATAAAATTCCACTAAACATAGTCAGGTGAATATAGTAGTAATAGTAAACTATTTACTTGCCCTGACATTTTATCCTACAATAGTTTTTAAGTAAGTCTCAGCTATCTAATTGTATTCAAGAAACAATTATACGTCTGTGAAAAGTATGAAAGAGAAGTTTTTTTCTTTTAGAAAGTTAAACACTACCCTTTCTAGAGTTGAAAATTATTTTATTTTTGGATCTGGATGTTAACTGAAATTGCTATAACTTACAAATGTTGGGCAAAAGATCCAAATAATATAAAACTTTCTTTAAGTTTTTTAGGAAATTACCAGAACCTGTCCTTAAACTCCTTAAACCAGATCTGTGAAAAATTGGATTTTAAGCCTAATTAAACTTGATTTTCCCTTTAACGATTTTGTTTGATGTAGTTAGTAGAAGATAGCATTCTAAACGGGTTTTTATATATTTTAAACCATGTAATGCTTCACAGAATTTCACATCTAAACGATGTGTTTTTAAAACATTAAGTAAAGTTAGAGAAATGTAGTTTGCACAAAAACTTTTGCTTCATTGTTTTGTACATTAATTTAATAATTAATAATTTGTTCTACAAAATAATGCCCTTTTTATATGTCATTTCATGTCCAAATATCAGATATAACAAAACTCTAATAACCTAAGTCTCATTCAAAGGCGTATCTTTAAAATATCATGTTAGCGTGTAAAACTTCATTACCCTACATAATAAAACCTATAACATCGAATAAATGTATGAATTTTAATTACTTAGTATTTATAGCAATTAACAACAAATAAATATGATCAAGTAAATAACCTAAATCTTAGGAATTATAACCAAAGTCTAACTATTGCCTGTTCACTGAACATAAAGAGTTAAAAACCACTCCCTATAAATAAGTAGAATTATTTTATTGGCGCGATTTATAAAGTCAGTATTAGGCTAACTTAACTCAGTTTTTATTCATATAAACCTAAATAATTCAAATTTCTTACAGATGTTTTTAATTTTCGAGCTGTAATGAATTTCTATGAATCTCACATACATTGGTCCAAATTATCAAAAATAGAAGTGGTCTTAGCTTTTTCTGTTCAGTGGACAGATCATGCTCAATATCGTATTAAACTTGATAATATGTATTTAGAATTTTTAATATAATCGGCCCAATCAAAGAAAAGCATTTTAAGTTTTTTGAAATAGATTGGTTTGAATTCAATTATTAAAATTTTGTTTAAAGAATATATCTGCAATTATATGCGGTAATAACTTCCCAAAAGACCTTTTGTTTAAACTTGTGTTTTACACGAATTAAGTTTAAACACTTTTATCTGATAACTAAATCTTCATCTAAACATAGGCATATTTCTATTAAGGTAATTATACAATAAAAATTGTGTTTCAAACTCTTATAGTGTTTTCTAGAGGTTTCTTAGTACAATTTTTTGTAAACAAAAGAATCTTTCAATTCATGTTTTATTTATGACTTATACACTTTTTTCCGAATTCTATATCCATTTCGAATAAACATCGCGACTCCATATTAAAACTTTAAATTTTGGAAATAAACGTATTTTGAATCAAACCTGACATTATGACTGCTAATCAAGTGTCACCATGTGTTATCATTGCTCACCAATTTCAAAACATATCTTTTTCAAGAAAGTTAGTGACGAAAAGTGGTACTGTAAAATTAGAAAATAGCTATTTGTGTAATCAGTGACGAAACGCATGATTTTTGTAACAAATATGAGTTACAAAAATCATGTTTCGTTACATATTATTTACGAATTTTTCTAATTTTGACAAAAAACAGAGTAAACGTTAAATTGAACGTACAATATGCAGTACATAATGAAATTAAACATGGTTTGAGAAATACCAACTGCTTTCCTCATATAAATCTGGTTTGAATAGGTTTTTGCAACTTGTGACATAAGAAATAAAAAATAAGTAGGTTTCAAAACCTGATTGATTATGAAAAATGTCGCTTACATGTCAATATTAGAAAAAAACATATTTATGTAGCTAACAAGTAAGTAACAGAAACAAGATTATTTGTAAAAGAATATGATAATACGGTTCCAGTAAACCACACACGAGCTGCAAAAGTCAAAAAAGACATAAAAATTAGACCGAACGTATTTCGGAATAAAATTTAATATTACGATTAGTACATAATAAGCTCAAACTTTTGTATTGATTTAAATTTCGTAACTAGTAAGGAAAAGTTTACTGCCACAATTAGAAAATAACTATTTTGTATCAGTAACAAAACAAGATTTTTGTAACGAATGTAATAATTGTGAAAGGTAAATATTACACTTTTTAATTAATAAAGCTACTACAGCATTTTATATTTCTAGTTTCTAAGGATTTCACAACTTATAAAGTTTTTGTTCAAATATAATAAAAATTTTCTACAAATTCTACCTGAACAATTTTTTAAAACTTATTGGTTTAAGTGCGTAGGAGTTCATTTTTCTTGACGAATACGAGTTAGTATATTATAATTAGGCAAAAAATTTCGTCTGAAATTGACCGTCCATTTGTTCATACGTAAAGTGACATCAAAACTTTCAAAATTAGTTATTACTGGATTATAATTAAGTGAATAATCTATCCTGAAATCGACCGTCGGATTGTTCGTATGAAAACACTATAGTTGTCGCGGCAAACGTGGCAGTAGTCACTCTGTGTTCACGTGATAACTTTTAAAAGCGTCATGCAAAGCTTCTAAAGTTTGAGTTTGATGATAGAAATTTAAATGTTGCTATTTTATGAATGGGTTATGAAAACTTAAAAAAAACGTGAACAAAACACCGCTACATTATTTCATGCGTTCGATCCGGCAAGCTTAGAGAAGAGCATTTCATTCTATGTAAAGATATTTTTATGCTTTAGGTTTAGACGTAAAATTCTGTATCGCATTTTTTTCATATTCCAAAATGTCATTGCTCCAGTCTTTTATGTTTAAATAATAGTTTTTATCTCAATGAATTAGAATTTGTCGATTGCAATTATGAAAAAAAAACTCAGTCCTGGGGCCATCCGTATGTAAAAACATGATATATTGTAACTTTGTCGACAGGTATGTAAAGGCAGTTACATAAGTCGATCCTTCAATAATTATAAGCCAATAAGTGTTAGCAAAAATAAAAATCTAAAATCGCCTGCTGTAAGTTCGCAAGAGGTTTTACAACTCACTAACACGAGTCGACACTAAGTGTCGCAAAACTTATAGTATGATATATTGTATTAGTTTATTTTAAGGTCAATCATTCAAGTCGTTCAATATTTTTTTACAAGGTTTCCGGCTAAATTTCTCTGATTTTATAATTTTCTAATCCGAACATAAACATAAACAAATGTAAATATTTATTTAAAATATATGTATACACACATCCGTAAAATAAATAAATATATTTTTAATTATATATACCCGAGTTGAACGGTTATATCTCGATCAGCTCTGAGCCCAAAATTGTGGTGAGATCAAGATGTAATATTATTTCTCCGTGAAATGAGATTAAAAAATTTTTTAAAGACCAATTTCTGAAGCACATATCGTGCGGTAATTCACTTTGACGCCGAATAATTTTGCTAACGAGCAGCAATCTAGTCAACTTTGTGAAAGTCCACCTGTTTGTATACAGGGTGCCCATAATCTATCTCATAACATGGGTAACTTTCTTAATATGCAAAATAGGTAATCGGTTAAATTAGGAAAGTTGGGCAGAATTACAAGCAAAATGTTAAACTTTTTCAAATTTGACATATGTTTTCAACTTTTTGAAATTTTGTGAAAAACTGAAAACAGTCGATTTTTTAATGTTGTCCTGTTCCACTACTACTTACTTTAGAACTGAACTAAAATGACATCTTATACATATTTTTACGTAGAATTCGATAAAATTACTCAAAATGTCATAACCCTCTTGATTTTCGAGATATAACACAAACTTACATTTTTTAAATGGCAATCATAGTTGGCTGTGATCTTGTTAAATAGCTTTTGTTTTGCGATTTCATTGATTAAGGTTCGATATACTTTACTCTTGTATTTCTATTTAAATGCCCAAAATTGTGTTGTTGATACCATTAAGGAACAAAATGATTTACAAGTTAGTTAAACTTGAAACAAAAATTTATATTGACAATATAATACCACAAGTAGGTACTCTTAATGGTTTGTAATTATGTTCTATTTCAATAACGTACAAAAGACATAAAAGTTCATATTAAATGTCACAATCACATTGAATCAATTTTCAATCTCGATTTTGACAATGTTATTTTTCTTCTTTAATTTGTTGCTTAGAATTGTTTATTATGTATATTTCTGAAGTTTCATAGACATTTATTCACAGAATTTAACAAACTTATAAAAAAAAGGAGGAACTATGCGACAATTTCCAAACCACCAATTTTAACACCTCTTTGTTTCACTTTTTCCGACAAATTGGAGTAGATTCTAATTAAATTTTGGGAATAATCTGTCCAAAATCATTTGTACAACAAAGTTGTGAGAGAAATGGTTGTAAGAATTTTATTTCTATATAACTTTTGTTTGGACTATTTTTTTTAGACTCAAATTTTCACTTTCTCTTTTCGAGCAAATTTTCAATTCGTCTTAAAACTTCAACGCGCGTGCGTTACATTCTTTCGTCATGATAATAACCGAAAATAAACCAAAGAACTAGCAAAATCATTAATATTATTGGCGATGCACGAGAAAGATGAATCCCAGAGGTGACTTGATAAATTTTCTTCGTAGTTTTAATATCACAATTTTAAAAATGTATTTCCCTTTTTTTTTAAATGTAACGTATTAAAAACATTATATCGTCCAAAACAGAATAAATAGAACAATTAAAATCAATAAAAAAAAATGGGGTGTCATTTAAAAAAAAATCGGTGACGTCATAACTTTAGTAACAAATGACATAACAACATCAAAATACATCTGGAATACGTCCTACAATTAAAATCGCTATACTTCTTCAGTTTTTCCAAAAAAATAATGGCAACAGAATTACTGAATTTATCCGTTACTTTCTTTTCACACTATATAATAACATTACAATTGTGAGTTTCTGTACCTCAAAAACTAAACATTAGTTTATAATAACAGTTTGTAGGCATTTTTTAATATGTTGAAAAATATTAAACTAAACTTCAAAAATTCGACTAAGAACTTTGTCTCTACATTGTAGAACATTAAAAAATCGGAATAGAAAAATTGGGAAAATGAAAAAAGTTGCTCTGTTATCTTATTTTTAAAAATTCACTAATTATTAATTAATTTAAACGTTTAAAATCGTTTAAAAATGGAGCCATAATTTGGAAGATGAAAACAAAATTTTAACGATTAAGTATGGTATTTATCAATATTAAATTTAATATTATTAATTTCTTTTCTTTTCGAGTTTTAAATGGTCCACATAAGTATGTCGAATTCAGTATTACACCACTTAATAAAATACAATTATATTTTTAAATTTAATAAGAAATTATCGTCCCAGTTTAGCAATTTGCTTAGATTATTTCATTAATTACGTTGTTAATATTATAACTTTCCGAAATTAGTGGAATTTTAAGCGAATTTTAATGAAAAAACCTATACCATGAAGGTTTTAATCCGATGCCGATCAATTGTTAGATGATGAGTTGTAGAACAAAAACGTAAAGTGTCTTATTTAATTTGTTTTATAATAAATGATTTAATTACGAGGTACATTCATATTAGACCTTTGAAGGTTTAATCTGGTGTTCTTTGTGTTATTCGTTGTAATTAAAACGAAAAATTATCAAAAAAGGTTTTGCGTTTCAAAAGAAGAGTGACCAAAACTTATTGCAAGAAAAGCCAAAAACAAACCAAAATTACCTGGCCCAGAAAATTTTGGAAGCCATACCCAAAGTTTTTTCAGTATCGACAAATAGTCTGACCACCTCCATCTAATGGTGCACAACTTTCCAGCATTTTAAAAATCAACCGCAATGAAACGTTTCAAGAGACGCTTTCATAGCAAATAGAAACGTTTTGCGCAGACCTCCCACATCGTTCCTGATACTAAAAGAAAGTATGTTCGGCGGATAAATTTATTAATGCGCTCACGATTCGCTTTTAAGACGGGTTGAAAAATGAAAATTGCGTATTAGAAAAAAATCATTCAAACAAAAAGTTGTGAGACAATGAAATTTACAACAAGTATTTTTGTTATAATTAATATTGGAGGAGTATTATTAAAACAATTAGTGTCACGTGATTAATTCAACTCAGATATTACTTATCGGATCAAAAATTTAGTTTAAACAAAAGTTGTGTATAATTAAATTATAAATAACTTTTATTTGAAAAAAACAATGTGTAAAGTAAATATTTTGGAAAATATTCCAAGATTTCGAAAATTTATGAAGGTTGAGGGACAGCCGGCCGGCCATCGGGCGAGAATATTTGTTTTGCTTCATTATAACTAACACTAATTCGTTGACAAAAGTGAAAAAAAAAAAGGAGTGTTAAAATATTCGGTTTGAAACCGCCGCATAACTGCCCATCTTATTTATAAGATGTGGAGTAAAAAATTAGCTTAGAAAAGTCATTTCTGATCGGGATTTTTGGTTTGGGCGTACAGTCCAGATGAGTGATAAGATTCAGTAACAGAGCTTTTTAAAAATAGAACCACAAGATAAATAATTACATATCCATTTCAAATTTATCGGAGGAAGTACTACCCTCAGTACTACCTAATCCACTGTAAAGTAGAAAATTCTTTCAGAATGCAAAGAAAAAAAAATTATAATTTGCAACCAGCTTTTTTGTTTTATTAGTTTTTATGTACTTGATACATATCACTGAAGATAGTGTTAAGTAAGAGGTCTGCAAAAAATTATTTTACAATTTGTGTCAGAGTTAATATCATAGAAAATATTAATGTACAACATAAAGATCACATGATTCCCGTATTTAGATTTATTTGTATAAAAATTTATTTTAAACAAAAAATGGCATATAATTAAATTAACAATAATTTTATGCGATAAAAGATTTTGGTAAAAAGAAATATTTTTGAAAATATTCTAAAAATGCAACCGCTTACTCTCAAGTCCCAATTCGGCTATTCAAATTATGCTCACAATTCAATCCCAATTATTGTTTTAAACAACTCCTAAACAAATATTATCCAAATCACTTTCATTCTATTGATTACAGGAAATTATTTTTACTTCTTAAAACAAAGCCATAAAAATTGAAATAATGAAATAATAAACGTTTTGGTGTACATACTATTCTCGAAGATATTGTTAATAAACCAAATTTTATTTAAACAAACAATTAGGAATAATTTAGAAAATATTCTAAAAATAGAAAAGTCTTCGGTAAAATAAAAAATCTCCAAATTGTCCAAGAACTTGTCAAAAGATGCCAAACGATTCTATAAGAGTCTTCAATGGCGATTAATGCGAATTTTTTCTTCAGTCAAAGGGTGACAAAGTGTCGGCTAAGAAAATGGTAAAAGCCTATTTCATACAGGAACAAACAGTAATAGCAAATGCAACCGGATAATTAGCTCCTCCCAAGGCAATTTTTAAATGTGAGTCAAGTAATATAACTCATTAGAACAGCAAAATTTAAACAACCGATTATAAGGCTCATAGATCGTCAGGTGTTTCACAACACTTTACATTTATCAGAGTATTGCTCAAAAACAAAATTCAACTATTTTCATTGTACCCACTTAATTCAACCTATGAATGTGACAATGTTTACTAAAAAACTATTTTGGAAGAAATCGTAGCAGTACTAAAGAAAAGAAATTAAAAAAACAATTCAAAGAGGTCTTAATTTTTGCGCCTTTATGTCCCCAATCTAAAAAATAAAAAATTTCTAAAATTGTAACTCTTGCGATTTTGGAGAAAAAAAAAAAAAATATTTCTACAGAAAACTTTCAAATCGCATCTCTGTCTAGTATGTGGACTGCAATAAAAAATAAAACGATATTTACGGGAGAAGTAGTAAATGTTGGCAGAGAGAATACAGAAAACAAATCAGACAACAAATCCGACGAAGTTGATCAAAACGGAGACGAGAATACGACAGAGAATTTGAAAATGAAATTCAGTATCGAAAAAATTATTAATAACCCCAAGCCAGGATATTTTAGACTTCAACTAACAAGAATAAATCCCAAAATAAATTCCGAATCTAGTCAAATTACATCACAAAAAAAATTAACGAACATTCTTTTGTCTGCACCAAAGTTAAACAAATCATAATTCCCATACATAATACAATACTGACAATACCATTAAATCGGATATCACTAAAACAAGTTCTCACTCTTTTTAAAATTGCATTAATCAAATTAGAAATATGGAAAGAGGAAAAAAAAGAAAATAGAGAAAAGATAAATCTAGAAGAGAAACAAGCGAGAGCCGAAGATGGGAAATAAAAAGGACAACGGAGGTTACTGCAAGTAAGATTGACTTTCCTCAAGAGTTTAAATCAAGTAATCTTCAAACAAACTGCAAGCATACTTGACTCCTGAGGCAGAAGCAAAATTAGCTTATCCTAAGTGTAGAATACTAGCACAAGCTTAGTGTGCAAACTGTCATTGCAAACTTGGAAAATCATACTTGACGCCTCACACAACACTCAAGGTTGACCTGCCCTGGAGTTTAGTAGGACAAGCTAGTGATTCTTGAAATAACGAGTGAAATAACAGGCAAGAATGGTAATGTAATTTGTACATGGTGGCTTAAATTACTTGTCACATAGGACATCTCAGGAGAAATGAGAGACGTAATCTCCATCTCTTTTTTCGAGATTCGTTTAATGGTGAAAACAAAACCATGGTATTATCTTTTACTTTCTTTTTACTTTCAAGCTATGGTTCAAAAAGCATTTTTTCCTGATTTCAAAAATATATAACAAACAGAAAAACGCTGCAGTTTAGTGTTCCATTCCTTTGATCAAAAATATAAGTTTTGTGGGGTATTTACCAACAATACAATAAATAAACAGTTCAAGACAATGCTTACTGTCTATATAACAAAAGAAATACATTTTTACTGCGATATCAAATAGTTTCAAACTGAAAAATTATGTCATTTTCAACCTAATGTAAGTAACATTTTACATTTAAAGACCGCGTATAAACTTTTATGCAAAGTTCTAAGTAAGGGAGTTTATTTTTATTTATTAGATTATCTAGAAAATATATGTTTTGAAATTATAAAAGAATGCTTCTTTTAACTGATATCAAAGCTTACTATAGTTTACATTTAAAAATACAACTCTGTGCTATAAATGAAAAGACAATAAAGGAATGAAAATTTCGTTTTCACAATAAATTCTACTCAAAAGTGTGTAAATAATGTTTAAACAATTTTTGTGTATTTTAAAAACAATCGAGTTGCTGAAATATTTCGAAAACTTTTCGGAAATAACTCAAAAACAAAAGAAGATAAGATTTTGTTTTCATCATTAAACGTATCCCGAAAAAAGAAATCGAGACGACGCCGACGCCACTCATTTGTTTCTATGTAGACAAGCAATTTAAGGCACCCTATACACCGGATGCTGATGTGTCCGGTCGGTACATGTACAATCTTATCTAGGTAATTTCTTGCCTAATTGTTTCGAACAAAATTAGAATTTAAAAAAAACACTTTGAATGTTTTCAAACAAAACGACATCTGCTGTACCTCGGTCAGTTGCAGCTCATGGTTGCCCAAAAAATACATTTTGTCTCTGACGAAGAAGACAGAAATAGTGCCCCTCAACCCGTTGAAGGAACAAATAATATAACAAAACACTTTTTTTTATTTTTCAAAGAACATTAGTTGGTAGGTAGGAAGATAAAAAAATCGTTATAATTGATGGTATAAAAAACACCGATGAACACACACGAATATATATACTGGCTTAAGTTACGAAACAGATTAACTAGCTGAAAGCAGCTTCCTGTTTCAGGTGTAATTAATGCAAATGTTTTAGCTTAAAATAAGTTTATTGTTAAAATACGTTTATGGTCATAAGCTTAAACCGATGAAAATCGAGTGTTTACTATTTTAAGTTGAAACCAAGTTTCAAGTACAATTATGCTGTTTCGCGCTGAAAATAAGTTTAAAGTTTATCATTGAAACCAAGTTTGACGATTCAAACAGAAGGCAGTTTACGGTTTCAGACTTAAAATAAGTTTATTTTTTTAAGTTGAAATCTAGTTTGGAGGTTCAAACGGAAAGCAAGGTTGCTGTTTCACGTTAAAATCAAATCAAGTTGGGCAAGTAACAAATTCATGTTCTTGTTCTAGGCTTGCATTAAGCTTACACACTTGATCTCTTAAACCTAACCTAAGAAAACCAAAAGAAAGAGGAAAATTTCAAATTATGACAGTTCATGTGACTCTGAAGACTGGGCAATTTGGATAATGTTGATTTCTACTCAGAACGAAAAGAAGAACAAGATGACACTAAGTCATTTGACTCAAAATTAAAATTTCATTTGCCTAAGTTTTTGAGTGGGAAAGGCAAACCTTTTATAGATATGTCTGTGATACAAAATATATACAGAATGATATTAAAGTTGGCGCTCTTAAGTCAATTAACAAGAAGTCCTGTTTAATAATAATAGACTATTAAGTTTGAATTATATTGACGTATGGCAAAGTTTTTTCTGGAATCTTTAAGGAATTTTTCTCCATAAATCAAGATAAAAATATACAATTGCATTATCAATTTTTGAAAAAAATAGCATAAGTAATTGGTTTTCCCTATTTATTTTACCATTAGGACAAACTAGCTATAAAACCAATTGAATATCTTAAACTTTCCATTGTTAATTTTGTTGTCGTATTTACTAAATTTAAGAAAACTTAATAAATAGAATTTGATTTTATCTAAGCTAAAAAGATATATACAACAAAACAATATTAACCATAAGAAAAACCTGGTAAAATAACACATAAATCTTATCAATCTTTCAAAAGTTCAAAATGACCCCCGTTAGCACTGAAACAAAGTTAAGCTCTATTTACAAAGCCTTGGATACATGCTTGACATTTTTGCCACACTGTGTATTAATTCTTGTCTTTAATTGTTCCACGCCGTGCAATGGAATAAAATAAACTTTTTTCTTTTAAATATGGCTAAAGGAAAAAATCAAAAGAGTAAGTTCGGAAGATCTAGGAGTCCATTTAACCCGTTCACTTCAATTTCCCTTCCACTTATTTGGATAAACGGTATTTAAATGATTGGCAACAGTCCTCGTATTATGTGGCGGTGCACAATCTTGTAGAAAAATGACATTTTATCTAAACTTGGAACCCGCTCTTCGTAAACACATCTCGAGTGTTACTTCGCCATAGACTAGAATTATATCTAATTCTTCTTCTTTGAATAAACTTTCTCTGTAAGTTACCAACATTCAATTAAAAACAAATTGTCGACGCAAATAGCAGCTTTAATTGTTATTTAACACAATTCTAAATGCCTAATTTCAGTTGTTTTTATGGCTAACATCCTAATAGTAAAATAGGATACGGGAGGATTTAATTATTTAATCCAATTTATAATACAATTGTATAATTTTTTTACGTTGTTGTATGAAGAAAAATATGTCTTACAAGAATCTCTCAAAGATATACAGGGTATCAATTTAAAAAATGACTATCGTAACTTTGGCAAATTTCAATATATTCAGAGTTATGATAGCATCTTCAATACTTATTTGACATAATTCTAAATGCATGTTTTTATGGCTAACTGATCCTAATAGTAAAATAAGGTAGGGGAGTATAATTATATTTTTTTGTAGAGAGAAAAAAATATGCATTACAAGAATATATCAAAAAATGTACATTTCAAAAAGTTGACTATCGTAACTTTGGCAAATGTCAGTATATTCAGAGTTATTATAACAGCTTTAATTGTTATTTGTCACACTTATAAATGCACAATGTCAATTAGTTGGCATGTTTAGGTTTTAGTGATTTTCCTAAACCTGGAAGTAAATGCTTTGCCAAGACGAACCAATCCACAATTGCACACGGTTTCGTCACCATAGAATATTGAAAATGTACCAAACAAATAAATAAATAAATTGTTTTATAGCTAACTCATTCTAATAGTAAAATAGGATAGAGGAGTATTAATTATTTTATACTATTTCCCTCAAAAAATTTATAATAAAACTGTATAATTTTTTTACGTTGTTGTATGGAGAAAAATATGCCTTACAAGAATCCATCAAAAATATACATTTGAAAAAAAACAAGTTGACTATCGTAACTTGGCAAATGTCAATATATTCGGACTTATTTAGTTCATACAATGTGAATCAACACGCCTTTTACAAACATATATAGTTTATAGTACTTTTTTACTTAAAATTTAAAAATAAAGAGCCCCAAACACCAAACTGAATCATCCTGTACAGTATTCAAATACATATTTTAGTTTCGTGTCATTTATTCTTTTTCAATAACTTTTGGTATTTTTAAACAAGACTATGTTGGAAAATTAAAAACCAAAGAACAAAACTACAGAACAAAAAAAAAAATAAAAACTATATCTGATCGAAGATTTGAAAGGTTCAAACTACTATTTTAATACAAATTATTACCTAAAAGCGAGGAGTTGACCACTTGATAAATGTGGTGTACAAACATATGAAATGTTTTGTAAATGTGGTAAATATTTTATTAATGTTCTGAATGTTCTGTAAATGAAGTAAATGTAATAAATATTCTGTAAGTGCAATAAATGTTCTGTAAATGTAGTAAACATGAGATATGATTTGGAAATGTAGTAAATGTTCTAAACATTTGTAAATGCGGTAGAAGTTGGGACATATTTTAGAAATGTAATGAATAGAAATCAATGGTCCGTCGATGGTTTAATTGAATACGGATTTTTTCTAAATACCTTCTAAATAAAATAAGCGTTACAGTCGAAATAATGTTATCAATAAAATTTTCATATGCAAAAATTCTCAAGAGAATCACACCATGTATACAGGTAAAAATGTCACATCGCTAAAGTTGGCACCCCCAGTTTGTGAACTAGTTTAGCACTAATTAGAATTTGTATCCAAATAGATTTGCGGCAATACTGATTTTTAAAGTTTATCACCTTCGTTTTCCATTTGTGAATTTGTTAAACGCTTGTTTAAAAGAGTTTTTGGCCAAACCGTTAAAATGCTTACCATAACTACATACAAAAATGTAACTAATTGAGATTATGAAAAACCATCGTAGGTACAAGTTGGTGCCTGAATTCAACGTTTTTAGTTGTGGTGTTAAAATTTGATTAGTGGGTGAGCTCGAGTTAGCACCCCCGCACCACAACCACAATAAATTAATTTTACGTTTATAAAACATTTCATAATACAAAGGCACCTATCAATATTTTGAAAAATCTAAATAAATGATTTGATCTGTTTGCTGAATTTAAATATGGCGGGATAAAAAGACTTTGCGCGCAGTCTCCATAATCACCTGCGCAAACTCAATATGCTCACTGCTGCAATTGGCATTCCATATTATTATACAGGATGAATCACTACCAACGGGGCGGGAGTTTATAGCGAAACAGTAAAAGTTTTGTTATTTTAGTAGCATGCAGGTTAATAATTGTTACATTTTAAAATTATTTAGAAATATACAGTATATCTCAAAAAAGTGTAGCGCATCAAAGTAATATTTTTTTCAAAGAGACACCCTGTATTTTATTGAGTTCTTTGATTGTCCGTAAAAAATAAGGTATACTTTCATAAAAGTTTCCTATACCTAAATAATAATAATAATAAATAAATTTATATCCAGAAAATTAACACTGTGTTTTATAGGATTTGTCAAATAAAAAATTAGATGTAAATATTAACTTAAGTAATGTAATAGATAAAAAATAAGAGTTATATTTATATTAAACCCGAATAGTTTACTAGAACTCACTAAGGCTATAAATACATTTGTCCATGAGGTAGGTCTTTAATTTCTTTTAATCGAATGATTACACGAATTTACAGCCACTGAAAGTTTAATGTTGTGGTATATGAAAATTATTTCTAATTCTAGTGTCGAAATGATGGATGCCACAAAAACTTATTTTTTGTTATAATACAGAGTGTTCTGAGTTACATCAACTTTTTATTGTTCTTCTTTAATATGAAATATTAAAAGTATTCAATATCATCTAATCCAACAAATCATAACAAGTTTACTCTTACGTCTAGATAGTTGGATATTATTCCACGATTAAATATTAAACATCTCTTTACAGGTAAATTATTAGATCATTCAATATGTAATATAATCCTTATTTTAAAGGAACACCTTGTATTTTATTAATTCATAACGTTAACAAAAAGGTCCTATTTCGACTGGTATAAGAGTAAAGTGTTACAGTTTTAGACAACTTATAATTTTCTTAAAATTAATGGTAGCGAGGATTTTAAAATAAAAAATGCATACGTAATTTAATTAGTTAATAACATTTTAAGACATTACAGTCTAATAATCACATGAGTTACAAAAATCATGTTTCGCTACATGGTACAGACAATATTTTTGTGAAAAAGTTTAAAAAAGGATTAAATCTATTTCGAATTCAAATTTTAATCGGGTGTGACCGATGTTACCATAGTTGCCACTTTCAAAACAAATGTCGAAACAATCTGACAAGTGACAAAAATTTAACTTTTCGTAACTAGTTAAGAAAAGTTGACGATTTTGACACTTACTTTGATTATGAAAAGTGTCACATCTGTCACAAAAACCCTAATATAAGTACAAAAAAAATTTCGGGTCATTTAAGGATCAGTCAAATGAGTGTGTGTAGAATACTTAAGAAAACCCACTTTCATCCGGTTTCATCGATATCACATTCAACCACACCAACATTTGACAGAAAACGATTATGATAAACGTTTAAATTTTTGTTTGTTTTATTTAATTCAACACTAGTTAACAGTTAGAGCAAACACAGATTTACTATAAAATAAGATACAAATAATATTCTCTAAGAAAAATGCCAACAGTTAACTGTAACGGCATGTGTGTGTTAAAGTGCAAAGCTATCTAAGCGGTAGCTTTAATGCTAGTAACACACGTTGCCGATAAAGCCAGAAGTACACACGCAACAAAAGAACACCTGAGGCAGCATTTCGCTCTTATTGTGAGCTCATCAGAGTGTATGCTTACGTGCGGTATACGACTGTACAAGACGGCGGTTGGTCTTTTAAGCTCTCGTGGAGCAATGAACATAAGTAAAATGTGTATCTTGCGACATCTCGTGTAAACATTGACACGTATGAACAGTATAAACTAAGAAAAATGCCAACAGTTAACTGTTACGGCATGTGTGTGTTAAAGTGCAAAGCGCTATCTAAGCGATAGCTTTAATGCTTGTAACACACGTTACCAACCCCTAACTCTAATAGTTTTCGAGATATTTTAAAATTTGCTAGTTAAATAATTTGCAATTTACAGAATTTAAGTTACCTGTGAGATATCAGTAAAATAAACATTATCTTGCTAACATTTTTTAATGTATAGGCCAATCTAGCTTTAAATATTAACCTTAAAAATTTTTTCAAAACAAAATAACAGAAATGTGCTCATGACT
Organism: Abscondita cerata; assembly: GCA_030710515.1. Classification (NCBI taxonomy): domain Eukaryota; kingdom Metazoa; phylum Arthropoda; class Insecta; order Coleoptera; family Lampyridae; genus Abscondita; species Abscondita cerata. The sequence continues at coordinate 58,605 of JALBCR010001867.1, forward strand.
TAGGCCAGGCTCTAAGAGTCAGTCAAATCACGCCCACCTGTCACAAACAACAGCAACCGTTATTAGTTTCAGCAAAAATTGATGATACTGTAAACATTGGTAACTATGTTAAAAAATTTTAAAAATAATGGTTTTCGAACTACTATTAGAGCGATTTGTATTACATCCTTAGTTAACAGGTTAAAGTTTGTCGATGTTAACAGTATTGTATTTTGATGTACCAAATAACGGTTGCTGTTGTTAAACATCAGTAAATTGTGACCGGTGTACGTAATTCGACTGACTCTTAGAGCCCGGGATACCATTCATAAGCACATTTCTGTTTATTTTTCTGAAAAAAAATAAATACTTTTAAGGTAAATATTTAAAACTAAAAGTTGCAAAATAATGTCCATATTGCTGATATTTCACAGATAACTTAGACTCCAGTACATCGTAAATTGTTAAACTATCAAATTTTAAAATATCTCAGAAAACTATCATAGTTAGGGGTTGGTAACCCTAATACCGACTAAAAGGTAATTAGTTCCAGCTTTCAACAGGCTACAGAAATTTAGGGTGTTCCATTTAAGTTAAGCAAGTTATTTAAGTTTTAAGTCGTTAGTGTTATGCGGTAGTATTAAAAACACCCTGTACATCATAACATAATAATAAATATTGCAAAAAAATCTTGAAGGTTCTTAGTAAGGTGGTGTAAACTAAAGTTGCTTGTCCTTATTTATCTTGAAGTTATTGGATTTTTTTGGAGGGTCTGCTAATCAGGTAAAATCGATTTATCTCAGAAACGTAAGTAAGAAGGTATAGAGACATGTTAAAGAATATACATTTCAAAAATAAAAAAAAATGCAAGGTGATCTATTTAAAATAACTCAACTTATGGTACCAAATATGGTACGTGTTTCTAGAGCACCCTGTAGAATTCAAAATATTTTAAATCATCTCAATATCATATATACAGTTAAATATAATTGAGTAGACGAAGTATCAGATAAGTATCAAATAAGTAAAGGAAGTATCGGGAAGTACAGGAAGTGTCGAGAAGTAAAGACAGTATCGAGGAAGGAAAAAACTACTGAAGAAGTGCAGAAAACCCTCTGTACTTCCTAGGAAATATATAGGAAGTATTCTATTTAGGAAGTAGTGCACAAATTATGGCTCAGCGGTTTACCCCTCGGTCTTGGGTCTGGTGTGTACAGCTAAACCAATTTTATAATCAAACTGAACACATTTTGGTTTTAAAGAGAATGACATAATATTGTTTTTAGCAGGGTTTAAATCTAATTTATTACTTCTACACCAATCTATAATGCGATTCATCATTTGATATCGTCCGAAAGAGCTTCATATCACCAGCATATAGCAGTACACCAACGTCTACTTAAGCTATAATTTCGTTTATTAATATGTTAAATAGCAACGGACCTAGATTCGAGCCTTGAGGTACACCAGAGTAGCTATGTATTCTCGGGACTTATGACATACTGCGTTCGATTGGTTAAATATAAATGAAATAAATCTTGCAAACATTGAGAAACACAATAGCTTAGATAATTTATGGACGTTAGACAATTATTAACAGACTGTAAAGTCATAAAATGACATTAACTGATTAGTTTACGTATGCATTTGTTGTTTTAAAACCTATCGCTACCATTACAGAAAATTGTAAATTGAGCAAAAACTGTAACACTTAGGCACATGAGACTCTTATACCATTCGAAAAAGGACTTTTTGTTAATGTTATAAAGTAATAAAATACAAGATGTTCCATTTAAAATAATATATTGAATGATCTAATAATTAGTTCTGAACACCCTGTAAAGAGATGTTTAATATTTAATCATGTCGGCTAATATCCAACTATTTAGACGTACAGAGTAAATTTGTTATAATTTGTTAGATTAGAAGATATTGAATTTTTAATACTACACATTTTAAGAAAAGTTAACGTAACTCAGAACCCTCTGTATTTAGATATATGGAACTTTTATACAAGTATAAAAAATGCAATAAGATACAGGGTTTTCCATAAGAAAAAATATAACTTTGATGCGCCACACATTTGTGGGACATACTGTACATTTCAAAACAATTTTAGAATGTAACAATTATCAACCTGCATGCTACTAAAATGACAAAACTTGTAAAACTTTTACTATTTCGCTATAAACCTCCGTCGCGTTTGGTGGGGATTCACCCTGTATAGTTCATGAGAAAAATGCACACTCACTTATCGAACAAAACGTTTTTAAAAGAAAAGTTTGTAATTAAAATTAAAAATTCTCTTTTATTTAACAAAAAATTCTAAATATTTTAAAAATACATACTATATATTTGTAAAAAAAACTTGAAAAGATTGTTAAAACAATAATTCGGAAAAGGTGAACAAAAATAGTATTAGATAAAATGTCAATTTTTAAAAAGTTTTGCAAAACGATTAAATGCGTACCGAAAGTATATACAAAAAATGATTAACTAATTATTGAAATTGTGAGTGGATGCAAATTAGTACGTAATTCAAAGTTTTTAGTTGTGTTGTTAAAAAAAACCACATTTGGGCATTAATTCTAATTTTTGGGTACAAATTAGTTATAAATTGCACGAAGTGGGGATGCCAAGTTTACCGACGTGAAAATGTCCCATACATGTAGTTAATGTTTTGAAAATGATGTAAATTTTTGGTAAATGATTAGTAAATGAGGTACATGTGTAAAATGTAAATTGTGGTGTAGATAATTTTCCTTAATTAGCTCAACCCCTCGCCTAAAAGTGTCTTTTTTACCCTACTGGTTACGTTAATAATTTTACAAAATTTTCGATTTTTGGAAGTTTTCAGATGTGATCGTTTTTGGATGGTTCTACTGTATTTCAGTAGATGAAGGGTGGTAGTAGTTATAATTGTGAGAAAATTATTTGGTAATAATTAATGAATTAGAGGAAAACAAAGATGAGAAAATGTTTCGAGGCTCACATGAAATTTACATTCATATGTCTAGCGGTTTGTAATCGACAACGAACGAAGGTTTCGAGTGTTTATTGTTAAATGGATTGACGATTACAGGAATAAAACCAAACGTTGGATAAAGAAGAGCGGCAGGAATGCTTCCGAAGGGGCGGGTTGTTTCGTATTTAGACGATTAACGAATAATTGAAATGTAGGAAAAAATAAAATCTATGAAATTTAAGTTAGTTTTGACCAAGTTTTGAAAGTAGGCTTTTATCGAACATTTTCACTTTTACATTTCAAATACTGGCGCGCGTGATTATGGTATCTGTAGCGCATTCAAAAACATTTCGCTCAATTCCTGCGTTTATCAACTACGGACAGGCGGCCTAAATTTATAAAAATAGAAATTAAATGTAATGGGAATTGAACCTAAAATATAATTGTGACAGGCATTTAAATTTGTCTAGAATTTTATCGTTATCGGAAACTTTCTTTCAGTGAAATCGATGAGTTCAATGCCAGTAACAGTAATAATAAAATCAAGAGTGTAGCTTAATGCATTTATTTATAGAATATGTTGTGGAGGTTTTTTATTTAGGACTAATGGTTGGTTAGTCGATTGATATCTGAACGGAAGTGTGTTATGAACTACATATAAATCCAGAGCATGCATACGTGAAAAATAACGAAGTTTTTCCATTCTTTTTAAGTACTTAAAAAAAAGTGTCGGTACTATGAAACATTCGCAAAGCGGGCAGCTCGCCTTGATGTCAACTAAAATTAGACGAAAAACTCTTTCCTTAATTTAGCTCAATTTAAAATATTTACAATTAATTGTTTTGGACAACTTCGCGTACACTAATAAGCGGGGTTTAAAAACTAATTAATCGCATGTCTAATAAGTGAGTAATTTACCGAAATCTCTATACTTAGATTTCGGTGCGAAGATAATGTTGGTTATCGCACTCAAAAAATGTTTTACTAAAACGTTTTCGTAGGCTGCTGCTGCTCCTGCTGGTGCACTTTCTTAATAGTAGCAAAATCTTTGCTCGTTCGATGGCAACGCGTTAACCATTAATCGGATTCCCGTCGTTGACTGCATCGTAATTTAATAATAATAAATTAAGCATAGTCGGTTTTTATTTCACACTTAAACTAGAAACAATATCGGCAAATTTGTAATTTTGAATCATCGACCAAGTTACCGCATACCTACACCAAAGCAGCATGCTAGCTAAGCACGGGAAATGACCAGGTTTCATTTCGTAGAACCCGATCTCGGCTTACCACACCTAGGAGTCGTTCGCGTTCGTGGCTTTTCAACCGCTGACGCGGAATGTTCAAAAAAAACCTAATTACTTAATTAATTAAAATTCCCTCGGAATAAATCGATATAGTATTTTGAATTAATAAAAGGCGCAACTAGTAACTCTTACTAATTCAAAACTTCACATCAGCAGTTGTGGTGTCCATCAGTGCGCACTTTTTTTCGCATCCTACAAGATGTGCAATCTTAAGTGTTTATTGATTCGCTCTACCTGTCCTTCTCTTTAGGCACAATCCTTCCATCTCCTGAAAAGATCTATCGATCTCCTCTGGTGCTTGGGTTGCACACAACACACAATAACTTAATTACTACGCTTTTATATGCAAAGTACAGTTTATTACGTACCCTTCATACAGAGCGATTTTTTTCGATGACCTATTTGAAGAATTAATTTATCTGCTTTTGCGAGCCGTTTTAGTATTTAATGTCATAAATTAAATGGGTTCGTTTTAACATTATGACATTTGTGAAAAAAATGTCGTATATAGTTCATTGTTATCTATAGGATGTTCAAATAAAAGAGGACGCCAGCCATATCTCGGAAACTATTGGTCCTACAAGTTCCGGAAATCCTCACTAAAGCAACAAAACATCGGCAGTATTGTGTTTAAAATCGGCATTAAAGTAATTCATTGTAGAATTCATAAAATTCCTTCTAGGTGGAGGTCGAGTAACAAAACTAACATAAATGCCGACGTTTCGGCTAAACTTGACAGAACTTTATCGAGACCAATTGTAATTAATTTTACATTCCCGTGTAGGTGTTCGTTCGTTAAAATTATCTGTGTCTTATTTGATTTATTAAATTTTGAATTTACTAAATCATCATTTATGACGTTATTTTTGTTAATTTATTAATTGTATTAGTCTACTTATTTAAGATTAATTGTAGATGCTTACTGGATTTACTGATAAGTGCTGTCATCCAGTTAACCATTATCTTCAAATGCCTCGATAAAGACCAGACTTTTCCGATCGAAATGTTGGCAAAAAAAGACCATTGGTTATAGATTGATGACCCATCTCTAAACCCTAACTCCTAAAAGAAGGCCCAATAACTAACTGGGAAACCACCACTAATAATAGAATGACCTAAACAACGAAGTTTTCAAGCTTGATTCTATTTTATCATAGATATTTAAATAATAAAGTGGTATCCGTTATATGGGTACAGTGCCTTGATACATTGATACATAAATAACTATTTGTATCAAGACCTAAAGTTCATGACGAGTATGTTTTTTAGTGCCGAGGCAAATAAAACACCGGAGGACTTTAGTGCCGAGGTACATATTAATTTTTTTTCCGAAATCGCAAATTTGAACAAAATGGGAGAATTTATAAACGTTCTTTTAAGAGAGTAAATGGAACTATCAGCTCAGTGGATATTTAAAAAAAAATGCATTGGGATCTAAGAGTTTAGTTTTTCAAAGTGGATGTGGTGACTTAAAACATAAAATTTTGAAGCTCGATTCATTTTATTATGGCTATTTATTGAATACATAAATCTAAATAATACCAGTATGAAATCCTTTAGCAAAAAAAATTTCTTGATCTTGATACAACTTAGCAACAGTCTTTATATTAGTCTTCCAATGATCTATCACGATATTCGTCTAGAAAAATTCAACTTTAGTGCCTTGATACCTTGATACACAAATAACGATTATGTATCAAGGCCTAAAATTGATTTTTCATGACGAACATATATTTCTGAATACCGAAGCGAATAAAACATGGAAGTCATGAAAAAACAAACTTGAGTGCCGAGGTACATATTCAATTTGAGGTCGAGGATGGAGTGACTTTTAATGGCTTTTGGATAACTTGTTTGCTTTATAACCGTTAATTAATGAGAGTATTAGTTAGATGACACAATTCTAAGTTGAGATTGTCGGGTTGACATATAGAAAATGCTCGAAAAACTAGAGAATCAACAACAGACCTTTTTGAGCAGGATGATGGTGTGAAGAGCCATGTAAGTATCTGTCAGTATAAGTGAGTTTGCACCGAGAAAATCATTGTCTCTCTTTCCTTGACGTACTTGTCACCCGGAAACCCAACGGAGAAATTATCTTACCGCCACTAAGATTATTATCTTCCGGGTTGAGCCGTGTTCGTCCTTCCTTCCTACGTTCTCTGCTTGACGTTTCGCTAACCATGCTGTTAGCTTCTTCAGAAGTTACTCTAAAGACTGATGTTGTTGTCTTCTGCTCCTCGTTATATACCTATGTTCCGTTACGGTTCGTAGATGTCGATCAGTGACGGGTGGTTGGTTTTCGATGGCTGGTTGATCTTCTGTTTGGTATCGACTAATTTTGTGGCGACATTTGTTTTCTTTGTTTTTGTGAAGAGTTAGTTTCCACGTGTTGCTTAATCGGTAACCATCTTCTCGATTGAAGTTGTTTTATTTTTCATAATTTCTAAGGATTCTCTGATTATCCTTGGATAGTAGTTGTTAGTCCTTGATAGAACTTTAGCTTCCTCGAAGTTGATGATGTGTTTTCCTTTTTCGTGTAGATGTTCTGCGATTGCTGATTTATCTACCGCTCTGGACTTGGCGTCTCGGTGATGTTCTTTTAATCTACATTTTATGTTGCGTCCGGTTTGACCAATGTAGACCTTTCCACATGAACAATCAATTTGGTAGACTCCTTTTGTTGAGAGTTTCGGCAGGTTATCTTTATTAGAAGGTAGTAGTTGCTGGATTTTTCTAACCGTTCCAAACCTGACACCGATATTCTTCTTCTCCAATGATTTTCTTAATTTGTCAGTTACTCCAGCAATGAATGGCAAACGAGCGTAGGTGGTGACCTGTTCCTTCTCTTTTTCGGATTTCCTGCAACAGGCGGCTCTTATTTCTTTTCTGGTATAGCCGTTCTTCATTAGGGCTTGTTGAACGTGTCGAAGTTCTTCTGCCTTGTGAACCTCGTCAGGAATCTTGTTAGCTCTATGCAATAAAGTTTTGATTAGAGACCGCTTCTGCTGTGGATGATGGCATGATGTGGCATGGAGGGTCAGTGGTGTGTGTTTTTACGATATACACTATGAGCCAACTTGTTGTTATCCCCTCGTTTCACTAGAACATCCAGGAAGGGAAGCTCTTATTCTCTTCTGTCTCCATGGTAAACTTGATCTTTTCGTGCTGAGTGTTGAGGTGGTTAAGAAATACAGTAAGTGCTTCTTTCCCATGAGACCATATGACAAAGGTATCGTCCACGTATCTGAACCAGCATTTCGGTTTCTGTTCGCTGGAATGAATGGCTTCTTGCTCGAATGCTTCCATAAAGATATTCGCAATAACCGGTGATAATGGTGATCCCATGGCTGCACCTGATTTTTGTTCGTAGAAATCTCCGTTCCATAGAAAGTAAATTGTATTCAGACATATTCTTGCTAGCTCTGGTATGTCTTCTCCTACCCATGGGTTGTGCACAGTTGTTTTATGATGTTAACTCTTTAGAGTAACTTCTGAAGAAGCTAACAGCATGGTTAGCGAAACGTCAAGCAGAGAACGTAGGAAGGAAGGACGAACACGGCTCAACCCGGAAGATAATAATCTTAGTGACAACAGCCGCAGCTACATTCCTATCTTACCGTCGTTTTAAATTTAGATATTTTTAAATCTTTTTCCACAAATTAACATTGTGGGACTTTAAAAAACACAAACCTACTAACTTTTTGAACGTTTGCAAATGTCCATCCTCTTCAAACATAATTTTCCCGCAATTCAACACCACACAATTCTAAATAACGAAAAGATTTCTTGCGTTACTGTCCCCAACAATCGGAAAATGTTTCATAACGTTGCTTGTCATAAATGTGATTACTAGTGTTTCACAAAACATACTGACAAATTTAAATAGCCATTTATGTTTTCGTCTCCTTAATAGTTCCATTACACAGTTCCAATTTATAAAAATGGTTTAAATAGTCATTATGGGACCATTTCAACTAAAATTTCCAAAAAAACCTAACATGTTGGAGAAGTTTCAAGGTCATGTTTGTTTTCAGTGAATACCTCCATCCATTCTCTTGAAACAGGTGCAAATTTTACAGGTCTGTGTTAATAGCCGTGAAAATGAAGCTCAAAAATGAGGCAAAACTTTGCAATTTTTTCCAAATACAACGATTAGCATGGAAATTTAGAATTAAGCTCAACTTATCCTTCAGTTCAAAATCTATATAATGCCGATGGGTGCTTTTTCATTTTAGGGGCTCAAAACCTATAAAACTATACAGGGTGTCCCAAACAAGTGGCCTATTAAACGTTTATGGAGAACTAATCATATTTAAATTTTGAAAACTTTGTGATAATATATTGTCATACTGATCTTTAATTGTAAAATAGTTTCGCTTATATTGCACTTCCGGTTGTGCCGGAAGTCGACATCAACTTCTTTATGTTAAATGGAATGATATGTTTTTGTGATATTTCAACCTTTGTTCGTATAATGAAGCAGAGTTGAGTTATGTCAGTTTTTCCATTAAGAAATTTACGAAACAAAATAGAAATAGGAAAAAAAAGATTTCTTACTATAAGTGTAATATACAGGGTGTTGCTATATTCGACCGACAACGCTCTACCCCAGAGGTTTCGTAAATTGGTAAATTTTGACATCTGAACATGAACCCTTAAACGGCTTAGTTGCTGAAATACAGGGTGTTGAAAGTTTAAAATAAACATTAAAAATTTCAATAAATCAAAAATGCCTTTAAATTTTTTTGTCAAATTTGGTGACCAATATGCTCTTCAAGAAAGTCATATTTTGACATAAACTGCCTTTCCCAAATTATTAACCAGTGGCGCGCTATAAGGGTTAGTGACAACTTTTACCCTTCTATTTTTTACGTCACTAGAGCAAATAATTTTGTATTATTTTTAAAATTCTCTATTCATTTTTGGTCGAAAAAGTAATAGCATGTTATAGTGCTTAAATGAACGGTCTTGAAGATATTTGCTTCTAAATAAAGTCTGCAAGTACAGGGTGGACCGAATTCGATGGGATGATGAAGGAATTTCTGTAACTATTACTGTTAGAGCAAAACTGTTCACGTAGCATTAGGCCAACTTTTGAAACAAATTTGCTTTTCATTTTTGATGCAGAACCAAAATTGAATTTTCAAATTTTAATAGGGTTCCAAATCTCATCTGTATAAATTCAAGAAAAAGTGTAAAGACATTTCTTGTGGAGTTTTTAGCTTAGAATCAAATGGAGTAGTCAATTTTAACTGGTCACCAATAGTCAGAGATGCCACATACCCTTAATTTTTTAAAAGAACCTCTATAAACTATATACAGGGTGTTAATTAAGTATGTACCTTAAATTAAACAGACGATTTTTTGAGTAATTTTAAGATAATAAGTTCATATAAACCTAGGTGCGTTTTCGATTCCTTTCTGAAATACAGAGTGTTAAAGTTTGAAAAAAAAATCGATATTTAATAATATTTCAGAAACGGCTTGGAATATTTTTAAATTTTGCATTTTGTAATCATTAAATAACAATGAACTTTTTGCTATAAGTTTTAACTTTTAATTTCATTAGTCAGGGAGTGCACACAGTAATCCACATGTGCATTTTAAGAAAAACTATTGGTACGCCACTGCTTTTTACAAAATAAAAGTTAATATTAGATTTCTCTTTCAATTCTAAAACAAAAGTCTCTCAGTTTTTCGTTAGATGCATCGTTATTGAGGAAAAAAGATAAAATCATCTCATTTTTATTTAAAATTAAAATTATGTATATAAGTTCAATTCGTTTTGTATAAGAGGAATTAACATTATATTCGTAAAATAAATTAAATTGAATTAATAATAATGTAACCTACAAAAATGAAAGATATTAGAGTAAACGCTTAAAAAAAATTGGAACTATGTATCATTGTTAAAATCAAATTAAACATTTACTAATAGTAATATTTGTTTGATTTTCCTATTTCTATTTTGTTTCGTAAATTTGATTAAAATTATGTATTACGAAGATTAATTTTTTTTTATGTATACTGTAAATATTTGAAGGTACCTACAACAAAAATCGTTATGATCTTGGTAAATAAATTAAATGAGTCGAAGAAATGTCACCGTCACCTCATGATATATTAAAAGTAAAGTCCATATGCAAAATTTATTCGTAATTGTTCGAGCCATTTCGAAAAATTCTCAAAGAATCAATTTTCACCTTAATAAAGTACCATTTTGGATCAGCATATTTCAACTGGTTTTTACAGACCATTTATTAAAATTACGTTTGTCCGTTTGTTGAAATCGTGAAATTTTTTGACATTTCTGTACAATAGGTCAAAGCGTATTCAAATCCCGATGCTGTTAAAGAAGATTCTGATTAGGGGAGTTAAGTAAGTGTGATTTATAAAAAAGAGGTATTTTCATTAGATTTTCTAGTTGTCAATCGTTATTTTCCACCTCAGTCGCCTTAGCCCCACAAAGAAATTCTTTTTGACACAGAGTAGCAAATTTTGCGCAACGCTAGTACACCTTTAATAACGGAGTTATTAAGGTTTGGGGCTAGGCGACCTTAGCACTCCAAAATATAAAATTTTGATGTTTGCACACGAAAGAGAGAATAGCTAGCATATGGTAACACAACTTTGCTCAACGCTAGCACACCTTCAATAACAGAGTTATTTAGGGGTTGAGTCTAGGAAGCCAACCCCCACAACAAAAATTTAAATTTTTGAAGTTTAAATATTAAAGACCTGAGCTAGCACAGGCTACCTGGAAAGCTAGGAGGCTGGCTTCCGCCGATTCAACCTATCATGACTCTATTATTAAGGTGTGGTAGCGTTGAGCAAAGCCTGTGCAACTCTGTGTTAGCTATTCTCTTTAATATGGAAACATAACAAATTGATAATATTGTTGGAGGAGCTGACGTCATCTAACCTTCCAGATTCAAACCTTAATAACCCTGTTATTAATGCGTGGTAGCGTTAATTTTAATTGTGCTTGCCAGCTCTTTAATGTTCAAACGTCAACAGTTCTAAATTTTGTTGGGGAGGGGAGCTGGCTTCCATAGATTCAACCCTCAATAACTTCGATATTAAGGTGCGTTCAGCAAAGTGGTGTTAGCCTGTGCTAGCTATTGTCTTTCGTGTGTCAACGTCAAAAATTTGATATTTTTTGTAAGAAGCTGGACGTCGCCTTAACGCTTCCAGATTCAAACCTCAATAACACTTTGATCAGTGTAATGCGGGTGGTGTCCCTATTTCTTAAAAATGGAAATTCAAGTCGTGATATGAAGTATTTTCTACGAAAATCATAAGTGACTTTAATATCATCAGAACCATCCATTTTTCCCACTACGAGGATCTATATCACATATAACCATTTATTCATTGTCAGTGTTTTTTCAATTTGATAAAAAATGTAAACATGTTCCAAATGATTTTTAATGAAATGAGATCGATAATTGCACACTAGAAAAGTATATCATAGTGTCATCAGATGACCTACAGTTTGTTAAAATTAACTATTATGAATAGTTTGATATACAACATCTGAACCATAAACACGTAATATTAGTTTGTTAATAAAAATTAAATCGGATTAATTTTCAAAGTGGTAAAAAATACATACTTATGCTATCAGATGACCTACATTTTTGGTAACAATAAATTAAGTTTTAAAGTAAAATATCAAATTAATGTATTAGTTTGGTATCAGGTAATAATAACTTCC
>JALBCR010001868.1:0-30994 GCA_030710515.1 Abscondita cerata
TCCATTGTACTTCGTTCAGTTACGTATTCTTGGAGTTCCCCGAAGAAAGAAAGGGAGGTGTGGTGCCTATGGCGATAATAAACAATATGGTTGGCTTGTGACAAATGAACATGATGACCAATGTTGTTTATGGCCCAGTTATCTAAAAACTGAACATGATCGTATTGAGGCTGTGAACCCATGCAATCTTAGATTCAGACGCTGTGGATATCTAAGATTAACATTAAATATAAATCAGGTTGTTTTGTTAGTGAAACTTGTACCATAAATAACAACCAAGTTTTAACATATAATAAATTCATTGCTGCAAAGTTGTCATTTATGACAATTTTTATTAGTGTTGTTGCTTTTAAGTTTATATTTATTCAGTGATATAATTTTAATTACAGTTAACTATGAGAAAACGTGCAATAAACTGCATCAATTAGAAGCATTATCTGGAGTCTCCCAATCTGAAGCCAGTAGTGACTGTTCTGATGCTGATAATAATACAACTTCAGTTCAAAATGACAAATTAATAAATAAAAATAGACAGAAACCAAAAGATTTGATCAGTACGACTGCAATGACATTGATGTTTCTTCAGATGAAAATTGGCCTTTACTCCACCACCATGCGTTGGAAAAATATAAGCACCAAGTCAAGAAATGGAAAGGTATTTGTACCACTTCAACAACCTACTACAGTGCTTTCTTCACCAACTGTTCACAATGCATCTGTTAGTACCCAGAATGTTAGGGTTAGTCAAATCACCAAACAATGTGACCTATGCTTACAAAATAAAAGGTAATTATGTTGCTGATTTAAATATGTTTCATTCACATGTTTTTCATTTGTAGGAATGATTACAAATCTAATGGGTAGTATGGAGCTATTAAAACAAGATATGAAGTATGCGATCAGCTTACTACAAGCATCAACTCAGAATTCTTCAAATGACGTCATCGATTCCTTTAATCCACGAACTACAACTGAAAGAGATAGCCGAGTTGAATATCTCACTTAGTGATTCTGAGATTATATCAAAAAATGGTTTGTATTACTGAAACTTAGTATTAACTGACAGACGTTGACAGCAAATTAATATTTTAAAAAATGTGTAGACTTCTTAACTTGTAACGGTTTTAAGACAATTTGGAGAACAATTAAAATAATAAATTAATATTTAATGTAGAATATGATAATGAAATTAACTGATTTATTGTTCACTAGAACAGGTAGGCACTACAAGTTACTGGAGAAAAGGTGCTGCTGACACAACAAGGCGCATATTATCCAAAGAAATAATGACAAATGACGCATCATTAAAATATAATTGGACAGGAGCAAATGGGAGGCGTCTTTTTCCACTTTAACAAAACGTTATTTCATTAATCATTGGTAACTCTAAACAAATAATTTAAACAATTTTTTTAATTCTCTATTTTTAGTTAGTAAATGGAGAAATCCTCTTTTGTCGGCATCGCCAATACTAGAACTGAAAATTGAAACAGTAATTAAAAAATGGCTAAGAACCGCTTCTGGACAACGAGATGGTGGCCGTTCTAAACGAAAACTAAACAATAACTTAGTTTATTCAGTTTATTTTTATTTTTTGATAATACATATAAAGTTATTTTTGTGATTACCTTTGTTTTGTGTTAGTCGGTATACTTATATTAATATTTTTTGATTATATATTTGTCGATAAAATGTATTTTTATTTGAAGAATTAGTTCTAATTTGCTAATATAGTGATCATAATCAACTGAAAATATATTAAACACTAAAGCAATAATTGAGCACTCTTATTAATAACAATTTTAGTTATTTATTTATATAAATATTTGGGAAAATTGTTAATATAAAACGTATTCATTTATTGCTGTAGCGTTAAATATTTTCATTTACGTAGTAAGTATCTTTGGAAGTACTAGTGGCCACCACTTTTCTTTACTGTCAGTACAATTAAGACAAGATGCAGTACCACCATCATTGCTATTGGCGAGCAGTTACCGAACCAGCTGTCGGCCGGAGTGACCTGAGGACGCCGGCTCGGTTACTTTGCCATACAGAGGCCCGCTTTATGCCTGTCGGGAAAGTAGTTGTCAGCCATTATCAGGCCATAACTAATTTGTTTGCTGGGATTCTATGTATACCAGACTGTGTTGTAAAACCGTAATTTCAAACTTTTTGTCTACAATCGTAACAAGCAATCAGAGCGAGAAACTGCAAAATAAACAAAACGAAAGTTTAAGGTAGACCGATAAAAGTCAGGCAATCAACTCGTCAACCAAGCCAGATTCTACATTAAAAGTATACTGTGTGAATAAAAATATCACACTAGGCCGAGGTTTTAAATTTTAACTTTCTTTGTGTGACTGTCAGACATAATATAGATACGCCTACAGTGGTAGTTCTTTTCTATATTAGATCTTGCACATTCAATGATGGCAAGAACTTCTGCCTGAAAGACAGTCGCTAGGGCTGCCCAAAGGATTTGAGCGAGAACCTAAGTCCTCTCTTTTCATTATATATTCCTAATCCGGTCTCCCGTTTCTGATTTAGAACCGTCTATATACCAGATTATGCTATCTTTTTTAAATTTTCTCTTTGAAGTTCTTTCCCGTTATTGCGGTGTGAAAGAACCACTTGAAATAGTGCGTTGTCAAAGCACTTGGTCACCACTTGGTCAGACTTCATTAGAAGTAAAGATCTTAGGACCCCTGCCAAGAACAGGCACCTTCGAACTGTGTGGAGTATTCCTGCACTTCCCTGAGGGAGTAGCGTCCTTACAGCGGCCGTCGTTTCTCGTGAATCAGGCTTTGATTGAGCCTGCTCAGTTGGACATCAGGATGGCGTCTGTCAATCACCGCCATATTGGTGTTCTTTAGAGCACCTGCTGAAGTCTTCTTTGGTGCTCTTTTCTGAGAATTGGGAGTTGAGGAGTCCGAGAGAGGCTCTTAGATTTATTAGAGCCTTCAACCCTCCTTTGCCTTGTCCTCAGTTTTTCGGTCGTGTCGGGTTTGGCTTCCGACCACGTACCGTCTCGTTTTTGCCTCTCTTTCAGCTTCTTCCTTTGAGCCCCAGAGCCGCTGGTTTTGTTTTTGTACTGGTCCTTGGTTTCCCCTGCCGTTGTTAGTGTTGACGCGCTAGTCCGGCTACGTCTGGCGACCGAGAGGTCGTCTCCCGTAGCACACTCAGTCTCCATTGGTGTTGTTGTTTGTTTTTATATGAATGTTCTCCTGGTCCCACAAGTAATGGGGGAAAGAACGGTCACCATGCCAAGAGACCCAACTGACATGGAAAGCTACATTACAACGAGAGGTCGCCCGGTATTTCGAGGTGGGACCAGTAGGTACTGTTCTTCTATTCAGTAACGCATCCCCTTGGCCTGGTCTGCCCCCAGATTTAGCATTTATTATTGAGGTTATTTCCTCACGATTCAGGCGGTAAAGCCCAGATCCCCACTTTCTCGACCCGCGATACATGCCCACCGTCAGCACGAGTCAGTGGTATAGCAGTGGTTAACCCTGTTTGGAGCGCCCCACTGATGTCGTTAAATCTTGGTGCAGGCCCTAAGCCACGATACAAGAGCCGAACCAAGAAGTTTGGTCCGCGGTCAATGCTTTCACGTGCTATCAGTTGGGGTTTCTCTCCCCGGTCATCTCATCAGGCCATTATTCCTCTAACCGCCACCTGAGGACGCGCTCGATAGGGGTTGCTGTCCCCCACGGGACAATCTGACTTAGTTGACAAGTTGATCACCTGACGTTTACCAGTCTCCATTAAACTTTCGTTTTTGGTTGTTTTAAGTGTTTGCACGGATAAATTCTTAAGACAGCTTTTTTAATGAACGTTTTTCTATTGCATGTATATGCAAATTGCTCTGAAAGGTACAAATTGTACAGTTCATTATTATTTTTGAGCACTATCATTTGTATTAAAGAGAATAATACTTTTAATCGTTACGTAATGAATATACTTTTACATTTTAATAAAAAAAGTTTAATAGTTTTAAAAGTAAATAAACTTTTCTGCAAGTAGTTCATAAAATAAGCTCCTATAAAACACCATTCATATATTAAATCAGATAACTATTTCTTTTATATTCCACAGAATTTGTAGAAAGTTGGGAAACACACTCTAAATAGATGTTTCAAATATTTAGGTATAATAAAAACAAGAAAATAAAATTTGTCCAATATGCTCCCAAATTGCAACGATCAGCAATATATATATATATTTAAATGATAAGTTTTTCGACATCTAGTGTCGACTCGTGAAAGCGTTCACGTGCACACGAAAATGTTAGCAACTTTGCCGACCTAGGTATGTAAAGCAGTTACATAGTCAATTCTTTAAAAAATGATAAGCCAACCTAACAGTTGGCAAGTATAAAAGTGGTTCGAATCGCCTGCAGTAAAGTACGCAAGAGGTTGCACAATAGCAAACAAACACTGAGAATCACCCGACAGCTGTTTCGTCCTTTTGGGACTCAATCGGGAGTGAGAGAACTCGAGTGTAAGTTCACTATTGTACAAACGCGGCTGTCGACTAATATGCCCTACTGGAGGGATCCACAATATTTAAATGATAAGTATTTTCGACATCTAGTGTCGACTCGTGAAAGCGTTCACGTACGAAAATGTCCCTCCAGTAGGACATATAGTCGACAGCGTTTGTAACAATAGTGAACTTACACTCGAGTTCTCTCACTCCCGATGAGTCCCAAAAACAAAAGTTGTCGGGTGATTCTCAATGTTTGTTTGCATTGTACAACCTCTTTGCGTACTTTACTGCAGGCGATTCGAAATTTTTATACTTGCCAACTGTTAGGTTGGCTATAATTGACAAAGAAGAATCGACTATGTAACTGCTTTACATACCTGTCGGCAAAGTTGCTAACATTTTGTGCGTAGACGTTTTCACGAGTCAACACTTGTTGTCGAAAAACTTATCATTTAAATATTGTGATCCCTCCAGTAGGGCATATAGTCGACAGCGCGCGGTTGTACAATAGTGAACTTACACTGGAGTTCTCTCACTCCCGATGAGTCCACAAAGGACGAAACAGCTGTCGGGTGATTCTCAGTGCTTTGTTTTGCTATTGTACAACCTCTTGCATACTTTACTGCAGGCGATTCTAAATGGTACATACTTGCCAACTGTTAGGTTGGCTATAATTATTGAAGAATCGACTATGTAACTGCTTTTACATACCTGTCGGCAAAGTTGCTAATTTATATATATATATATATATATATATATATATATATATATATACAGGGTGCCCCCATGAGTAACTTTCTTAATATGCAAAATAGGTAATCAGTTAAATTAGGAAAGTTGGGCAGAATTACAAGCAAAATGTTAAACTTTTTTCAAATTTGACATATGTCTTCAACTTTTGAAATTTTGTGAAAAAACTGAAAACAGTCGATTTTTTAATGTTGTCCTGTTCCACTACTACTTACTTTAGAACTGAACTAAAAATGACATCTTATACATATTTTTACGTAGAATTCGATAAAATTACTCAAAATGTCATAACCCTCTTGATTTTCGAGATATAACACAAACTTACATTTTTTAAATGACAATCATAGTTGGCTGTGATCTTATTAAATAGCTTTTGTTTTGCGATTTCATTGATATAAGGTTCGATATACTTTACTCTTACATTTTTTTGTAAATGCTAAAAGTAGTTTATTGATACAATTAAGCTGCAAAATAATACACAGGCAGGCTATGGAAACAAATGCTTCAAACAAAACCTGTTGAAACAAAAGCCTGTGTCGTCAACTAAATAATTTGATTTACATAAGTAAGTTGTATTATTCACGGTGATTTATTTTAAAAACATAAAATTCTCAAAATAAACAATGTATTCAAATGAAGAGAGAAACGACATGCTTTTTGTTATTATGCTAGCAACAGAAATAGTAATGAAGCCAGTGAAATGTATTTGCAAAGATATATGGAAAAAGACAACCAGATAAAAGACTTTTTCCAAACTGGAAAATAATTTAAAACTATACGGATCATTTATGAAACCAAAAGCTAAGCAAAAGTTTAATCAAGAAGACGAAGAAAGAGTTTTGGCATATGTAAATTATAAACCAAAAACATCTACCCGTGAAATTGCAAGTGAGTGTGGTACTTCTACAGAAAAAGCTCGTTTAATTTTAAAACAAAATCGATTCAAGCCGTATAAATTTCATATCGGCAACACCTTGTATCCAGCCGACTCAGAGAAGATTAAATTACGCTCGATGGTTTTAAGAGAAACTGACAACGATCCATATTTCTCGCGCAGAATTTTATTACTGACGAGGCAAAATTTACCAATAACGGTGTATTTAATAGACATAATAATAACTATTGGTCTGAGAACAACCCTCATGTTACTGTTGAGAGACGAGATCAACATATTTTTCAATAAATGTGTGGTGTGGCATCCTCGGTAGCAGAATAATTGGTCCGTTCTTTTACAATTACCATTTAAATGGAAGGCGATATTTAGAATTTCTTCAAAATGACTTGGAAGACATGTTAGATGAACTGCCATTAAATGTGGTACAAAATCTTACTCATTTCCAACATGATGGTGCTCCTGCTCATAATTTTAGAGCTGTTTCTGAATATCTTTCCGAACGTTTTCCGAGCTGGATCGGTAATTCAGGTCCTATTAATTGGCCGGCAAGAACACCTGATATCACACCTCTCGATTTTTTCTTGTGGGGAACCGTTAAAGACAGGGTGTACAAAGAAAAACCCAATAATGTAGAAGAATTAAAAGATAGAATTAGGTTGATTATTAGAAGAATTCGTCCTCGCAGTTTGGAAAAAGTGCATAGAGAGATGGTTAGAAGATGTCAAATGTGCATATTGGTTAACAGGGGCCATTTCGAACATTTAATATGAACTTTTATGTCTTTTGTACATTATTGAAATAGAACATAATTACAAACCATTAATAGTACCTACTTGTGGTATTATATTGTCAATATAAATTTTTGTTTCAAGTTTAACTAACTTGTAAATCATTTTGTTCCTTAATGGTATCAACAACACAATTTTGGGCATTTAAATAGAAATACAAGAGTAAAGTATATCGAACCTTATATCAATGAAATCGCAAAAACAAAAGCTATTTAATAAGATCACAGCCAACTATGATTGTCATTTAAAAAATGTAAGTTTGTGTTATATCTCGAAAATCAAGAGGGTTATGACATTTTGAGTAATTTTATCGAATTCTACGTAAAAATATGTATAAGATGTCATTTTAGTTCAGTTCTAAAGTAAGTAGTAGTGGAACAGGACAACATTAAAAAAATCGACTGTTTTCAGTTTTTCACAAAATTTCAAAAAGTTGAAGACATATGTCAAATTTGAAAAAAGTTTAACATTTTGCTTGTAATTCTGCCCAACTTTCCTAATTTAACCTATTACCTATTTTGCATATTAAGAAAGTTACCCATGTTATGAGATAGATTATGGGCACCCTGTATATATATATGTATGTCATTCCCAACTTGCTGCGCTCTTGTATATATCAGTCCGTACTTAATGCGCTACGAACAAGTTTGTTACGCTGGCGCAACAAGTTTGCTCGAAGTATTCGTAATTAAAATTAACACTAGAGGCGCTGCGTTCGATCTACAATGTCCGTTCGATTGGGGTCGTGAACGTACTAGTTTAAAAGTTTCAACTGTATTGTTTTACGAGGTTTAATATTGTTAACGATGCTTTGTATGAAACAAATTTTCGATTTTGGACAATGCAACGCTAATTCCAGGAATTTTGTGAGGAGAAAAAGTTTTAAACGCAAAACAGGTTATAATGTGTGGAACTGTAGACCAAAATCAAAAATTCAAACTCATACCACATATATGGACTGGTTTTACAATCATCTGCTTTGTCATCACCCCACAACAATAACGGACAGCTAAAGAAAACGACTCTTAACATAATAAAATTTGAATGTAGTTGCAAAGCTGGAAAATCAGAATGCTGTAAACATATTATGGCAGTATTATTATTTTGCAATAGGTAAGTAATTAATGTATTTTCTGTGATTAATTTTTATTTGTTAATAATGAATTCACATCAATACCATTTTAATTTGAGCCAATTCAATGATATTAATTAGTTTTTGTCTACGCTGAAGTTACATTTCTAAATATTTACAGAAACAGTATCGATTCCTTCGACAACATTTCATCAACTGATAAGGCATGTCTGTGGAAGTCACTGAAAGGAGAAGCGCTTTCAGCATATGAAGTTGAACCCCTTAGAAAATTTCATTGTTATAAAGTGCGAGAGGTGCAAGGTCAGGGTTCACAAATGGGCCTTATTTTCCCTAAAAGTCCGTAAATTACTAAAACGTCCTTAACCCATTCATGGCCAAATTTTTAATTAATTTTTTTTTAATGAATTTGGGTTAAATTTGTCAATGTAAGTCGACTACAATCAATTATTTTTTTTAAAGTGTCCAAATTTAAAAATTAGGCAATAAAAAAAATGTGTTCCAATTTTGGAACTTGGCATATAATAAGTTTTTTTTTGAAAATTAAATTTATTTACGAAAATACAAATGAATATGAAAATACAATGAATAAAAAACTATATAACGATAATGACTTATGTAGGTAAATGAAAAGTTTTAAAACAGTTAATTGGATGCAATTTATAAGACATACCCCACAACCAAAGGTAGTGTTTTTTTACACACTTTACAACGATTTTGTCTAAATGAGTCTGGATAGTGAAATACCGAAGTGTTATTTGTTACTGCTGTAGGAATGTTATGAAAAAGTGGTTCTTTAACGGTCTTCGGTCTACCTAAACACTCTTTTCGCCCTAACAATAAGTATGTTTGCGCAATATATCTTATAAATCCTAATAAATCCAAAGTTGCAAGCTTTTTTGAAACTTTCTTCTTTCGCCACGATATTATTGTCATGACTAAGGGCCGTATTAATAAACAATTCTTTACTTATACTTCACTTAGACTTGATAAAGTTAGCTCTCCCACTTGAAAGTAAGAAATCTTGAAAATGGTATTAATAATTAAGTGTAAGTGGACCCTAAGACAAGTAATCTTTAAGTAAAAACGTCATTGACACGTCATAATTTTCAAGTGTAGAATCAGATGAAGCACGAATATAATTCATAATCGTTTTCAAACGTGTTCAAAACAAAAGCAGTTCTAATAAATAAAATTTATGTGTGTTTCTTTTAATAAATTCGTGTTCACTAGTATAGTAAAATGAAAAAATTACGTATTGTACTAGGTCATGTAGCTTACAATAGAGGTTACTGTTTGAGGTCCGTCTACCATAAACATAAACAGTATAGGGTATAAATAAATTATGATTTTGTGGAATTGAAAACCCCGCTTGTTCTTATTAGAACTGAGAAAAAAATGTTTAAAGCAACACCCTTATTTTTACAAGCACCATTTACGTTTTGTTTGCTGCAGTGTGTGCGTGTTAACGTAAAAGAAATTCAATTAATTGAAGCGACTTAAGTAAGTAGTAATTGAATTTATCGGTGTTCGACATACCTATCGTTTACTTTTGCACATTCACTAATAAAGTATTTTTTAATCTGTGTATTTCTTCATTTAGAATGTCTGATAAAAGAAAATTATTCAGTCCTGAAGAGAAGTTAACATTGCAAGAGCTTGTTCTAAAATACAAACATATTTTAGAAAACAAGAAAAGCGATGTTGTTACAGTTTTAAAGAAAAACAAACATGGAAAGCATTGACATTGGAATTTAATAGTCTACCTCACGTAACTCAGGTATGTGGCCACGAATATCGCTATTTTTATAACTACAAACCGTTTCTTATCTAACAGAGAAATGAAAATAGTTTAAAGAAATGCTGGGAAAACATGAAAACTTTAAAAAGAAACAAATCGCAACGGAAAAAATAGAGCGAATGAAAACTGGGGAGGAGGGTATAAACCACCAACAGAAGAGCCAAATCCAGAACTAGAAATATTAATGGACGACAACGTGAATGTCGAAATAAGAGATTCGGTGGACTCTGACTCTTTATTTGAAACATCGTCTACTCATACCGAAGAACATACACAACCACGTCCGTCTAGTTCAAAGTGCACAAGCATCGCACCTGAAGACGAAGAGATGGAAACCGTTGGTACTTTTACGGTGTCGGAGGATGGCACATTACAAGAGGAAGTGCCTCAAATTAAAGGTAAATCTGAATTATAATGCATATTTATAGTTATAACTAATGCAAAACATTTTAGATACTACGTCCAGAACAAAATCAACAAAAACACATTCACATACCACATCTAGGCATCAGGCAATAGAAACAGAGCTCAATATCCGCGTAAATAAAGTTAAAAGGATGCAAGAAATGGAAGAAGAATTGCATGCCCGACGCATGCAAATGGAAGAAGAAATGCACGCATACCGAATGAAATCGGAAAATGAAATGCATGTTCGGCGTATGGAGCGTGAGGAAGAACTTCACAGAATTCATGTAAGACAGCAGGAATTTCTTGCTGAAAAATTAAAAGCCGAAATGGAAAAGGCTAAAGCCGACATGAAATTTTAATATGTACATATGTTTATTTACTTCAGTTTTCTGTAAATTAACTCGATTATTTATTAGGCTTTACGATTTTTTTAAAATGACGCATCTCGAGAATGATAAAATTTGAAGTCCCGCAATTTAAACTCATTCAATCTTCCTATTTTCTTTATTAGTAAAATCTGCACATATTCTAAAACTAATAAATATTTTGATTTAATACCTTATCATTATTTTATGTCTCGCATTTACTTAGTGTAATAATGTAAAAAAGGCTTATGATTTTTTTTTCGTTTTTATTCAAATTTTATTTAAATTTTTCAATCTGTAGTAAATAAGCGGTATTATTTAAGACGATTTTATTTTTGTATTCAAGTAAAGTGTATTTCTGAGTACATAAACACAAAGTAACAATTTATTCTATTATTTAATTTTAATATCTACTCATTAATTATTTGGCTATATTTTATTTATATATTATTCTTAATACATAATTCGCACTGTAAGAGTTAATTTCATTGGAAATGACGTTGAATAAATTCATTGCGGATTAAATTTCCTCTCACTCCTACATATCCCACTGGCTGAGGAATTTGTTGTGGCAAAGCTACATTATCAAACCTTTCAAGGTTATCTTGCCTCGTCATATTGTGCAAAACAGAGGTGGCTACAATAATTCTTTGGGTGGTTTGCAATTTGGTGGCCATTTTCCTAGTTAAGCAGGGAAATTTCCGTTTCCACACTCCTAGGGTTCGTTCCACAACGTTTCTGGTAATTATTTGCGCTCTGTTATACCTATTTTCTGCAGGCGTATTTGGTTGAAGAATTGGAGTGTATAAATATCTACGTTGAGGGTAACCAGAATCCCCTAGAAGGAGTCCTTGTAAATCACCATTTTCAAACCTCATCTTTAGGGCACTGTTGTCAAAAAATCCTCGAGTCATGAGATGATCCAGGCCACCTACAGACAATATCACAGATTTCTAAATTTGGTCCTGCTACAATTTGCACATTTAAAGAAAACCAAGATTTTCTATTCCTGTAAATTTCGGCATTTTGACCGCCTGGGCTTAGAATGGGAATATGTGTTCCGTCAATTACACCAACAACACCAGGAAATCCTGCTAGTGCAAAAAATTGGTTTTGTGTTCTGCGCAATGCTTCTTGTCTTCTTGGCAAATATACCCAGTTTCTTAAATGCCGACAGAGTATCATTGAAATTTCTTTTACGAATAAAGAAACCGTCGCTTGATTGACTCCATATAAATCAGCGCACACAATCTACACAAAAATAAAACGTTTATACATAGTTTCGCTCGTGAAATGTCCTTACTTGAAAACTTCCTGTAACATAATATCTTAAAACAATCAAAAATTTTATAATAGGTGGTAAAGGAGCACCTCGATTGGTACGCCGTGGATTATAGTTTAAAATCTGAGGCATTATTATGTCACGTATCGTTTCTTTATTTATGTGATATTTTTTGACAAAATCCGTGTCGTTTAATAATTCTAGAGGATTCTGATGGTCCCGCAATATTATTCTTGGAATACAAGGATACGGATCATCTTCGATATAATTTATAAATTCATTAAAATCTCTTTGTAATAAATCCATCGTTAACTACAGGAAAAGAATTGTAAGTACTTATGGGGAATTAACTAGTAGCAATATTACTTACCAAAAATGAACAATATCAAAATTTAAAGCATACGATCAATCTCAAGTGCGCGTTAAAGTAGGTGTGTACCTTACTTGAAATCAACACTCACAAACGGTCACGAAAGATTTCTTTAACTTTACTTAAGTTGAAGTGGGGTCTATTAATACCAATAATTGATGACGTCACTTATACTTGAGAATTTCTTAAATTTTACTCAAGATTTACTTAAGTAAGATTTATTAATACCAAACATGTCTTGAAGTAAAAGGTAAGGGATCACTTACACTCAAGTGACGTTTATTAATATGGGCCTAATTTATGTAATAACCAAGCATTTGAAATAGATGCTGAGAGAAGGTGGGTGAATATTGCCACCACCATTTATTATTGCGAATTTTATTCTATAGTTGGAAACGTTCCTATCCATTAGGTCAGTTCCACCCATATGACAATTATACTGGATTTATTGCATGTGGCATTTCCACTTGTATGTACTTTTGTCGGCTGCGGAGTACCTTTTTACAAGCTTTTGTTGGATTAACTCCAAAACAATTGGATGCTACCTGCACAATGGAATTGTCTTTCCACTGAATTATAATAAGATTTTTTCGGAATTACAGAATGAATCAATTGATCCCCTTGCGGAGCTTTTCATACTATTTTTCTTCAAAGGACAATTTCAAATCGGTTTTCCCGTATTGTTCCCGTGCACCCATACCCTAAATTAGTCATTTTTTCCGTTAACGACAAGCCCGTAAAAATTATCTGTAAAGAAATTAAAACGACAATCTGTGTATTTAGCATTGAGCCTATTTGCAAAGGTTAGCACTACAAGCCCCCAAAACCGAGATCGCCGTCATCTACCATTCTAGTTCCTTTACCTTGATAAGCATCAGTGCTAATAAGGTAGCCGTTTGATAGATTCATTGACCAGAACTTGAATCCATATCGTATTGGTTTCCCCTGAATCCTTTGCTTACAGCTGTGGTGACTGTAATAAGGAACCATAGATTCATCTACATCGATATTTTTTCACTGGCATGAAATGAATAAATTTTTCATTTAGATGTTTGATGAGAGGGCGTATTTTAGCAAAATTTGTCGTTAGAGTCTAGTTTTGTATTATCAGCAAAGTGTAAGAATTTTAAAATTTCTCTAAACCTATTTCTGGACATTGCGCTGGCAATAGCTGAGTTTCGAAGATCACTATCTAAGGACCAATGCATATCTCTGCGAGGTTTGGAACTATATCCCGATATCAATAAAATTGCAAAAACACTTTTAGTTCCTCAACTTCTACAGTAAACGAACTATTTGCATCCAATTGTTTTGCGTACAAAATACTTTGTTCTTTTATAAACTCAAATAAACTACTATCCCAGAAGAGTTCAAACAATTCTGTACAATTTAGTTTCTCCATGTTGTTGGCCGCTGAGTATGTATTCGATTGCATTTTATCTTCTACACTTGTGCTTCTGATCCACACTGATGAGAGCTTTGATCTCTTTGATCCTCTTTTGGCTTTGAGATTTTCTTGGCATCTATATTTTCTTCATCATCATCACTGCTTACTAGATCGGGAATATTTTTCGAACATCTAGCTCGTTTTATACGAGGAGTCGAATAAGAAATTACAGGATCTTCTTCATCACTGCCATTATCCGAATTTAATTTTTGCGTAATAAGTGTAGCCTCTGCAGGAGCCAGCAAAATTTTGATGATAATTTATCGGCAGAGTTTTCTACATTTTCTTCACCTCCGGACATTTCAGAATCACCATCAGAGTCTCTATCTGAGGTGTTATAAAAATATCCGCAGCATGAAATTCGGAGTCCTGCAATTTATCTAGAAGTTCATTTAGACTGCTTGCTGCACATCCTATTTTATTTCCATAAAAGGATTTAGCATTCATCGGACCCAATCTATCCATAATAACTGAAATAAAAATATAACTCCGGTTACTAAAATAAGTATCTACTTTACGCCATGTTCCAAAAAATTGGAACGCTCAAAATGTGAGGTTATACAAAAACCGGCATATATTTATCTGTTTTGTGTTTGGAGTTCAACTAAATAGGTTTCATAACACCATAATATCAATTACATAAATAAAAATTTATACATGTATAACTTACCTTTACAATTGAAGAAATGTTTTATAAAAAATTGAAAAATTTTATTCACTGTATCTCAGCAACGCTATCTTTCGTTCAATCACTGCGACTAAAGTATCAAATTGGCGACTCAGGTGTATTTATTACAATTTTAAAACCAAAATTAAGATATGTGGCTCTATCTGTCATACAGAAGCTAAAACAATGAATGTTCCATTTTTGGAACTTAGCCAAGAATGGGTTAAAAGTCTCTATTTTAGAAAATGGCTCTAAAAGTACCTAAAAACAGGCAAAAAATATAATAATTATTCTACGCCACTGTGTTTAAATAAAATGTTTAAACGAAAGCAAAGATAAACGGCTTTTATTCTGAGAACGCCTACGACTCGTCATTGTGTAGTTTGCGCGCGTAAACAGAAACCAGTATGTAAAGTTGCATTACGGTTTATTTTCCCGTGATTATATAGTTGTTGCAGTTTTCAATGTTTGTTTTGTTGAAAACGGAATTCAGTTTTAAAAACGTTTTAAAAGAAGCATGGTGCATGTGTAAATTTGTTTGTTATTGTTTATGTGTAGTTATTAAAATAAACCTTATATTAAAACATTAAATCAAAACGTAAAAATAGACATTTAAATTAATTATTTGTGGCAAGAATTACAAAATTTCGTAATGGGGAATTGTAAATTTAATGAAGTTGGTTAGAGCGAAATGATATAACGGGTCGGCTAATAAAAACGTGGTTTACGTGTATACCAAATGACAATGAAAATGGATTTTGTATAGTATGTAAAAAAAAATTTTCTTTAAAAAGGGTTTATGTGTATTAATCAACATTGCTCTGGAAAACTACACAAAAATCAAATAAAAGTCAAACTGGACCCTCAACAGTTAATTTTAACAACTAATGGTAAAGATAATTCAATCGTATTTTGCAAAACTTTATTTTTATTATGTATACTTTTAGATGAAAATGGGACTACTAGTAATCGTGAAGCTTTAAATGTTAAAACAAGTGAATGTCTGCAATTGTATTGAACCGAGATGCTGCTACTAAGTTTGAATTACAATGGTGTCTCAAAATTGTTTGTTCAAACTGGCCTATTAATTCGTGCAATGGACTGGCAGAATTTATGAAATGTATCTTTCCCAAAGAATCAATTCCGAATGATTTTACATTAAGTTGTTCAAAATTCGGTATTTAGTGGGTTACGCTCTGGGACCGTACTTTAGAAATGAACTTTTAACTGACATTGCTAATTCTTATTATGCCATCCAATATGATGAAACTACAAATGTTGAAAGTGAAAAGAACTCCATATTAATATTAGATATTTTTCGAACAAATTAGGGCGAGTTATAAATTGTCATTTAGAAACAAAGTTTTTAGGGCACGCCACTAGTCAGATCCTAACAGAAAATATTTTAAAAGTAATAAATGACAGCGGTTTATCTTTAGCGAAATGTTTGATGCTTGCAAGTGATGGCCCAAATGTAAATAAATCTGTCTGGCGTCAAATTAATGAAAAAGTTAAAGAAACCAGAGGAAAGCCATTATTAGACTTAGGAACTTGTAACTTGCATATTATACATAATTCATTTTTAAAAGGATTAGAGAGTTTTGGACTAGAATGTTCTGATTTCATAATTTCGTTGTATTATTTTTTTCATGGATGGCCAACCCGTAAACACGATTATGAAAAATTACAAGAATCTCTAGGTATTCCTAAGCATGCTTTTATAAAGCATATTGCGACGCGATGGTTAACTTTGGATGTAGCAGTTGAAAGAGCACTGGAACAATGGCCTGTAGTACTAAAAATATTTTTAGAATATTCTTCCAAAATATGGCAGTAAAGCTATATTACAAAGTAAACATTATACCAATGTAAAAATTTTATCAAAATCCTACATCAAAGGCACTGTTATATTTTATTTCAACTGCAGCAAAGATATTTTTGCAATTTACTTCATTTTCAAAAGGATGAACCCTTAGTTCATTTAATGGGTGAGAAAATCAAGAAAATAGTTATAGATATTCTACTTAATTGTATAAATGAAGATACCACAATTAATTTTTCTAAATTAAACCCAAAAGATATATTTCAAGACAAAATTACTTACCAATAAATCAAATAAACCCAGGGCAGAAATGTATGGATTTATTGAATACTAATGATAGCCTAAAAGAAAATGATAAGGTACAGTTCTTATGTGGAGTCAAAAATTTTATTACTGCTGCAGCTACCCATATCATTAATAAAATTCCTTTACTGGATACTAAATTAAAATACTTAACCTTCTTGGATATAAACAAAATCCTCTCAAAGGAACAAGAAAAAGCTGATTATATTAAGTATTTAGTAAAAATTGTAAATTTATTACCTGGTGATTTTGATATCGACCAGATTATAAGGGAATTTAAAAATTTAAAATTGATGAATTTCTTTTAAAATTAGATACAAAAGGGAAAAGAATTGACGAAGTTTGGAGCATCATTGCTTCTATATCTAGCTCAGACAATATTATAAAATACGAGCATTTAACAAAGTTGCTCAAACAATGCTTGGTATTAGTCCATGGAAGTGCTGAAGTTGAACGAGCATTTTCAGTCGGGCAGAATCCTTACCTATGATAAAGCAAAAATGAATGTGAAAACATTAAACTCCTTATTGTATATTCAAGATGGAGTAAAATTATTTTATTACAATAAACCAGAATTCGTTGTAATATCGAAAGAACTACTTAAATTGGCCCGAATAGCTTACAGGTTGCTTATAATACTTATTTAGAAAGGGAAAAGGCAAAAAAGGAAGAAATGGAGAAAAAACGATTGGAGAAAATTGAGGAAAATAAACTTTTTGAAAAGCAAATCAAAGATGCTGAAGGAGAATAAGACTATGAAAAGCTTAGAACAACAATTATTATTGGCAAATTCTGAAAAAAACAAAAACACGAAATGTCTACATTTTTAATTGATGATGCAACTCAACAACTCAAAACAGCATTAAAGAAAAAAGATTTTGCACAAATTGCAGTAGTGCAAATTCTTCTTGAAAATGCGAAAAAAGCGAAGCTGACGAGGAAGCTAAAAAGAACAGACTGTGCAAAAGCTTCCCAAAACAAATTTTTAAAACGAAAGAACAATACTCTGACACTTTTATTGTAACAAAAAAAAGTAAACATTAATATTTATAGATAGAGTGAACATAATTATGTATGTTTGTAAAATTTAATGTCACAAATAATTAAAACGTTTTAAAAAAAATTGGTCCTTATTTTTAATATCTAGTCCTTAATTTAAAATATTAGTTTATGGACCAATGCCCCTAATTTAAAAAATTTGAAAGTGTTGTGAACCCTGCAAGGTGAGAAAGACACCCCATCCACTTTCAATGAAGAAACTTATCGCAACGATTTATTAAAAGCGTTAAAAATCTGCATTAGCTTTGCACAGTAAAAGGTAGAAAAGAAGCAATGGATTTAGGATCGATACTTCATTGTTACCAGAAGATATGCGAATTTATTTTAAAGCAATTTGTCATCAAAGTGCTTCTAGTGGCATCTTAGATAAAACTATCTAATTTTTAAATGTTGGGGATATCATTGAGTGCTGTCGAAAGTTCTACATTGATAAAGTAGTTATATATAACAATTACTCTCTCTTTGTGAGAAAACTTTTTAAATAAAACTGAGTGGTCTCATCAAAGACAATTTAGAATAACCGCAAGTAGGTGTTACGAAATTTATACTTACAGCAAAAAATGATTGGTGTATGAAAAGTGACAAATATTTTTTTTTTCCAAGGCATTTTTCAAATAAATATACAAATCATGTGGAAAAAATACGAGCCCATTGCACGAAATTTATATGCAAAATATTTTGGATATAGTGTTATCGAATGTGGTCTTATTGTATCGGAGCAAAATCCTTGGTTAGAACTTCTCCAGATGGAGTGGTGTTCAATAATAATTCCCAAATAGAAAAATGATTGAAATTAAATGCCCATTTCAAGGTTTAAGTTGCTCAATAAGTGAATTATTACCAAAATGTGAATTTTTAGTTTTAGGTGAGAATGGGCAATATCATTTAAGGAAGAAACATAAATATTATGCCCAAATCACTTTAAATATGATTTTATTGAATATTAACCAATGTGACTTTGTAGTTTTTAGCTGTAAGGATAATTCTTTTTATAGACACTATAGAACTAGATTTAGATTTTAGTTGGAATTTATTATGTAAACTAAAAGAAAATTATTTTAATAATATGTTACATTATGTATGTAATAAATAAATGGTATCAAAATTCTAATTTAAAATTTGTCTTCTCCCAAAATTGGGGTACAAAGATTTGTTATTGCACAAACTACAATAAATGCTTCATTTACAACGTTAATTAAATTGAATGGATAGGTTCCACTAAACATTTTAAAACCTTAATCCTTTGATTGGATCGTTCAATATGAACCCTAGCACTAGCAATTTTACGAGCATGAATTGCCTCTTCTTTAGAAAATTGTTTCTTATTTCTTAAAAATGGTGGCCTTATCAGTGTAACACCCTTGTCACTACATAAATTATCAATTAAGAAGCCTTTATCCACCATAACTGCTTCTCCAGAATTAATCTTTTCTAATACATTACTTTGATGAAAAATTGCCTTATCGGAAGCTCTACCTCCATAACACTCACTCACAAAACTTATCAGTCCAGCAGGTGTTACTCCTGTCATAAACTTAATCGTTAAGCTGGATTTGTAATGCGAATATAGTTTAAGTTTGCACAGGGTACATTTTGGACTTTGAACTTTACTGGTACAATCTAAAACTACCACCACATTTTCAAAGTCCTTAAAACATTTTGGTAAGTTTTTTTTTATTTCGTTTGCTTCTGGCCAGTAAATCGCTACCTTCAGTGCTACTGCCATAGATGTAAGTGTCTCTACATATATTCTTTTGCATGATGCTGACGTTATACCATTAAAGAAGATACATAAAACTAAGAACGAAAAGTTTTGTTTCAGCTTCATTAGAGTTAAAACCACCCTTTCTTTTACAGTTAATTTATGTTTACGTTCGTCTTTAATTACTTGGCTGACTCCTTTTATTATGCAGTCTAATAGTGCAAAATTTGGAATACCTGTTAAGGTATTTAAGGTTTTTATCACGAATAGTGCTAACAAAAGGTACAGTATAATCCCCACTACAAACTGCACTTCACAGTCTCTAAATGAAGGTGATGGAATTCCGAGTTGTGGTAATGGAGTGAATATTGAACCATCTTGCTCACGTGAAGATGAAGCAAGCTGAAGCAAACTGATTGCGACATCGAATTCTGAATCGCTCCTGACTTCTTCAGAATGTTCCATTCTTACACGTTGCCTTCTCATCTCTAAGCGAAGACTTCGTACATTGAAGTAACCTTTGGTTTAACCAATACACCTCTTGCAGGTGTTTTTGGTAAATTAACTGAAGGAAATACATTCTTTTTAACCTTCGCCTTTTCACATCAATTTCTAGAAAACCAACTTTAAACTCTTAATTATTTGCAATTTAAAAACCTACCTGGTTAAAAAATCTTGTGGAGTAAATTATGCTGTAATTCAAAACTTATTCATTTAGTGATTCAACAAAGGTTATACTTCCCAACAGTTTGTCAACTTAACATGCCTATAATCACAGGTAACGGAATGTCTATCTTTTTGGTGTGGTATATTGGAAAGTAGTATCAAATGATCTTCAACGGATTTCTAATGATTTGAAGTTCTATTTCCAGGCCACTACACATCTATATATTAAGCAGCCCAAAAAGAAAATAATCTACGTCTACATCAATGGAGGTTGACAATTATGAAGTATACCAGATTTGTTTGCAACAACTTACTAGAAAGAAGACTCATCCTAGAGGAATTTAACAAATTTGAATAAATCAAAACAATCAAAGATATTGATTATTGTTATTGTTCTAAATGATTATTTATTACGCATTTAATATCAATTACTTCCATTTCTCAAAAAGCGTTGATTTTAATAATTTTTACCACCAGGGGCCGTGCATTCTTAGTTCAAATTGCCAATATAAATTATCATCAGTGTATCCGTACTTTCTGCGTTACCCTTTAAGGCGTTTTACGGAACTACGATGAGGTGGTTGTGTTTTCTGCTAAGTATATTAATGCGGTTTGCCTAACTTTCAGTGGATACAATTAAATAATAATACATTGAATGAAATGAGGTTTGCCTAAACGTCACTTACAAATTTAAACAACAAAAGTTTTAAGGAATTGGGTGTTGCCTATTTACTAGTAATAATACTAGGTGCCTTTGGATTAATAATAAAATTAATACAACAACAAAAATTTATTTTCGTGTAGTTTGTATAATAATTAAGAAAAACGTGAACTTAAGTGCTTTCATATTTACTGATTTATTATTAAACGATTTATTATTATCGTTATAAATAGCATTTGTTATTTATTAAATTATAAAACAACTTTTCTTTGATCGGACTAATTGGATTGCTTACGAAAGGGTTTTTGTCAACAAACTACGTTTATTTGCGGGATATCATAAGTTAAAAAGAAGAACAATTTTAAGTAGACTTATCTAATGTAATTTTGCGTAAGCTTACTATAATTTTTTTTCACGATAAAAAACTACATTTTAAACATATGTTCAGTCAATAATTTTTCGACATGGAAATTTGAAGGTCAAATTGTGTATTTGGTCAAGTTCTGATTGTAGAATCTGACACAAAATCAACAAATTCTTTAAATTTTAGGTGTTTTTTATTTTGGTAGTACGTGGGCCGATTTGATTTTTTTCTATTTCGCAATTTCTATAGCTTTGTTTCCGTCGTGTATACGATACGGAAATAGACGCTCTTCCGCACTCTGTATTAAGGATTGTATGAATTTTAATGTTGAACCAAATAATTTACAGTTTTTATTTTGCATAAGAAAATTAAGTGAGGTTTTGTTTAAAATTAGAATGTTACTACTTTACCAAAACCAAAATGAAACGCTATGTCAAATATTAACATTATTTCATGAAGTATTTGTAGTAAATTTTTGCAAAATAGAAAAATAGTATGAAAAACACGTGTCACAACTACTTTTTGTCGCACGAAGACAAAGTTTGCAGACCGACCGAAGGGAGGTCTGCAATTGTCGAAGTTGTTGTGATACTTGTTTTTCAATATACTATTGTAGAAAGAGATTCAAGGAGTATCATAGTAATCTGTTTTCAAATTGATAACAAAAATTTTAAAACCCCTTTCTTCAATTTTTCTGACGAATTACAGTAATAACCTTACAATGGAATAAAAATAAATTATGTCTGTAGTCCGGCCAGTCGTTCGTATTTAGACGAAAAATTATCTCCAAAATATTATATACTAGACATGAAAAGTTTTTAATTTTAATGTTTGACAAACTTTCAAGTATTCCATAACATACATAGCATTCTAGTATTAAAAAAGTACTTTTAATTTGTTATTGAAAAATATGTGATTATTGTGTGCCGTTTTAACGACCTTCAGAACGAAAAGAATGCATCACTGTTGGTGTGGATGACATTGCATTTAATTATCAATGACGTCAAGATAAGCTAAGTAAAAAGTAATGAACAAATAAACAAGAAAGTAGAAACCGCCCTAAATGCGAATCTCGGCCCAGAAACCAACAAAACAATTTTCTTGAACGTTGACATTTTAACAGAAACAAAATTCTTGTTATCTAAGCAGGTGCAGCTGCAAGAACGCGTGTTTGAACTTGTCGGACTTGCACATTTGGGCATTAACACTTTACATATAGATGTAATTTTGGGGGTTATTCAAAATAAAAGTTCAACTTAAATTTATTAAAATTTTACTTATTTAACACGTTCTGTCGAGAAAACATAATGAGAATACGTAAGAAAAAATCCACATTATAATCAGAGCGAATTTGTATAAACCGCTCCCTTCAACTTACATATTTCTGTCATATATAAAATAAACAAAATCAACTAATACAAAACATAAACTAACATTCGCCGAATTAACGAAAACTATAGCGACACGTGCAGAGTTCGATGCGTCACCGGCCTCAATGTTGTTGCACCGGCTCGCCACATAATAAAAATTATTATTACAAATGCTTATTAATTTCAATCAATTGAACGTAACTGGATACTAGACCAAGATAAGAAAAGTGTTGAACTTAAAAATTTAACGTCTTCCGTTTTGATTGCAAAATTGTCTCAAGGTACTAAACTTTATTTGGTTCGGTAATATAATAGAAGGTCAAATTATATCTTGATCATTATCATTATATTCGTATTCTGGGGTGGGTGATGGTGGATTATTTTCGTAATCTACGTTGCATGGTGATTCACTTGAGTACCCGCTCCAAAGGTCGGAAATGAATTTTAAGCTTCCGTATTTTCGTAAGATTTTTCTGCTAAAAGTGCATAATGCTAACTCTTCTAGAAAAGACGATTTTATACTTCTCAATATTGACAATAAGACAATTTTTGCTACATTACTTAACTATTTCATTTATATAATCTTGCAAAAGTAAGCAGTCGTCTACCAAAATTTATATCATCTGCAAAGTAGTATATGACATTGCACCACGGAAGTTGTATCGTCCACGTATAGTAGACATAGCAATGGACCTAAATTAGAGCATTTTAAGGTACACCAGAAGTAGAATAGTAAGAATCAGACACAAAATCAACATAACAAACAAACTGATCTTTAATAAGTACGACTTACATAAATATACGAGAATGTTAGAAAATAGTTATTTATATCAATACGCCAGAAACCGTACTTTTGCGAGTGTGAGCACGGTTTGTGGGACCGAGGCGAAGGAGAGACCTCACAAGTGCGAAAATTCTTTATTTTTAAAATTTAAAAATAAATAATAAAATAATATAATATTTCAAGGTATTAAAAAGAAACTACGATATTTTTTGATATTTGATTATATCTATTTGGTAACAATAGTAACAAAGCATTTTTTTGACGTTGACAAGTTATTGAACCAATCATAACAGACAGAATAAAAAACAGTGACTTTTTGCATTACTCTAGACCAGCAAAAGACTAGTTTATGGCCGCTTAAGGCGATTGCAAAAATCGAGTTGCCGAACGGAGGCGTACAAAACCTACTTATTTGTTTGAGCTTTTTGTATAATAAATAACGACCTATTTTATCAAACAGTGAAATCATTACATTTGTATATTTAGAACAATGTAGAACAAACATAAATAACCTGTGAACAACTATAATATTTGTGTGTATTAGATTAGCGCAGTACGAGTAAAGGCAAAATCTACCTTGCGCTCTAAAACACACATTATTTTTTCACAGTCAAAATTTTTAAATAGTTCAAAGTATTTATTCAGTAGACAATACACTTGTCGGCGCTTCTTGTAAGAACTTTCTTCAGGATTTTCTTCCATAAACATTTTTAAATTTTTGAGAGATTTTTAATACTGATGTTGTCATATTATATTATCGATTTTAACATGAATAAAGTGACCAAAGTGTAGGCGGGTCTATTACCTTTTGATTTTCCTAATAAATAGAGAAACTCGTCACAGTTTTTCTTTTTTCATTGCACGAAGATTTAAATAGTCAGTATTGTTTTTCATTTATTTACTAATAATAATCGTTACTTTATGCTTCTCCATAATGATTAAATTATTATTTATTTTATACGAAAACAGTAAAATTACATGTGCAAACTGACACAAGTATGAAAATACTGACGAATAACTTTTGGGCAAGTTTGACTTTATAACAATCGGCGTGGTTCAATTGTTTTCGTTGCCACGATACATATAGCATATTTGATGAAATAAGCGAGCGTTTTGTATTTCCATTTTAAATCTAGATATCGGTTCCCAGAGCGGGTCGCGACCCGGCACTGGGTCACGATAAATGATACTGGGTCACCGATGTGCTTCGACTATACTCGGAGTAACCGACCAGCGCGCTCTCGATGTGCAAGATGAGACGAATGGAGTATGGCGCGAACAGCTGCTTCCACCTACACCACGTGCGCGTCTACTTCAGTAAAGTTCAGTTTTAGTTTCAGCGGATGCGACTAGTAATCACATGTGTATTACCAATAATTCTGGTGTTTGTAATTTGTAATAGTTTTACGCAATGGATAAATGGTTGTTGAAACAAATTCTGTGAGCACAAATAAACAATCGAGTGATGACGATCCGATCGCAGATTCTTCAAGTAACGTAATCTCCGAGTCGAGTGATTTGCAGCAAAGTTCAGAGTACTGGTAGTGGTACAACAAACGCCCGCACGATGTACCACCGTCGACCATTATGAAGAAGAAGAAGGAGGCTTGACCAGACAATACCTTGGAAGACTACATACAGTTTGGTTTCATCAATGGTACTGACAACAAACCACTGTGTGTTATTTGTAATACGACGCTTTCAATGAGTCTATGAAAACCATCAAAGTTATGATACTAAAACATACAGAGTATGTTGATAAACCTAAAGACTTTTAAACAAAAGCGAGAACTAACTGTTACTAAAAACCTGTCTTCATTTTTTTCTTGTAGTGCTCAAAGTGAAAATCTTGTACTGGTTTCTTACGAAATATCTAAATTAATTGCTGAGACCGGGTATCCGCACACAATTGCAGAGAAATTAATACTTCCCGCCATTAAAATAGTTGCCTCTCGAATTTGCGATAAAAACAAGAGAGGCTTGTAAATTCGCTTTGCTCTTTCAAACAATACTGTAAAGCGCAGAATCGTTGAGATGCAGAACAGACAACATTGAAGAAACAGTTGTAAATCACTTAAAACAGTGTACATTTTTTCACTACAGGTTGACGAAAGTACAGACGTAGCAGATAATGCAAATTTGATGTGTTTTTAGAGATATGATTTTGAAAATAGTGTTTACGAAGAGTTCTTTGTTGTAAACCTCTTACAAAAGAACAACAGCTGAGGCAATATTTGACTTGATTGACTGTTATTTAAAGAAAATGGCGTTGAATGGAGGAAAATGTGTAGGCCTGAGTAGCGATGGGGCACGCGCAATGGCAGGCGTTCGTACCGGACTGTTTCCTAGAATCAAAGCTGTAGTCCGACTGCGTATGGGTA
Organism: Abscondita cerata; assembly: GCA_030710515.1. Classification (NCBI taxonomy): domain Eukaryota; kingdom Metazoa; phylum Arthropoda; class Insecta; order Coleoptera; family Lampyridae; genus Abscondita; species Abscondita cerata. The sequence goes on from JALBCR010001868.1 coordinate 25,467, forward strand.
CATTGTAGCATCCATAGAGAAGCACTTGCTGCGAAAATGCTACTGCATAAAAATTTATTAATTTCATCAAATCCCGTCCATTAAACTCGAGACTATTCTAATTTGTGCAAAGAAATGGGAAGTGAACATGAACACTTCTTCTACATTGTGAGGTGATGGCTATCGCGAGGAAATGTTTTGAAAAAGACTCAGAGTTAAAAGAAGAAGTGTCAGTGTTTTTAGAAGAACATCCACCCTCAGCAAAAGATGTAATATCAAATTATTCAAAGACAATTTTCGTGATGTTACTTGGTTAGTGAAGGTGGCTTACATTTGTGATATTTTGACTTTTTAAATAACTTAAATCTGACATTTACAAGGCAACAACGTAACTGTATTCAAAGTGCAAGAAAAGATAGAAGCTGCAAATGAAAAAACTGAACTATTGCTGTTACGTCGCGCAGAAGCAGGATATTACAATGCTTTTTACAAAGTTGACTGAAGCGGCACAGCAGTATAATATGGGTTCATTACCCGAAGATGTCTCAGTTGCTATTAAAGAACATTGTTGAAAATATCTTAATGTTATGTTAGTTGCCTACCTTGAAGGTCATTTTATATGTATGTACATTTTCCCATCTCGCACGAATTTTGGGTTTTTACGCGAGAAGGGTTCGAAAACATTCTATTGTAAGCATTCGAGTCGGCACCTTCGTTACATTAACTTCGCTTTAGAGCATTTGTATTTTTCTTTTAATAAAATTATTACATGGTTTAGTTTCATCGAAACAATATTAACATTATTTTTGGTCCTTCTAGCCTTATGTGCCTATGGTTAATAGAAAGCGTCGAAATATATTTTTGAAAAATCCGATTATTGCAAAGTTGAAGAATCTTCGTCCATCAAGCTCAAGCTCAAGGGCATCGCCCAATCGTTAGTAAGTCGCAGGAATCATTCCATTTACAATTCGTTCGGAGGAAAAGCCGACAACAGACATCAGATTTCTTCCATTATAACAGGTGTGTCGTTCCTTATTCGTTTATTTCCTTATTACATTTACATTTAAAATTGTTGGTATTGTTCATAAGTTTGCATTATAATCAATTTAAAATGGCAAACGACAAGTTAGATTTAATCAAACAAAGATTGACTCGTTTTTCAGAATATGTAAATAAACTAGAAATTGAATTTAGTATACAAAACCGTTTGGAGAATACTGACTTAAAACAATTAAGTATTCGTCTAGCCGCGTCTGAGCCCTTGTTAAATGAAGTTTTTGGTTTTATTGCGAAAAGATATTGATAAAGCGAAAGCAGGCGATATAAGCTTGTTCGAAACAGAATATTTTTCTGCAGTCGCGAAAGCTCACGCATTAATTGAAGCTTCAAAACTATCGTAAAATCGCCACCTGTTAGTTGTGAGTCATTTAAATTGCCAGTTGTTAAAATTCAAAACATTCTCGGGTGATTTGGATGATTGGTTAAATTTTAAATCATTATTTGTCAGCTTAATACATGGAAAACGAAAATATACCTAGTGTTAAAATTTCAGTATTTGAAAACGTCCTTGATTGGAAAAGCTGCGGATGTTATTAAAAACTTACCTTTGTCGTCTGACAATTACTTAATTGCCGGAATCTTTTGTGTGATCGATACGATAACAAAAGGTTCTAATTCATAATATTGTCAAATCTCTATTTTCGTTTGAATTTTCTCAAAAGAAAACTCCGCAAAACTTCGTCTTATTGTAGATACGGTAGAAAAACCCTTCGCTCTCTTGACTCACTGGTTCCTCGTGAAGAACAAAGAGATGCATTTTTGGTTTACTTGGTTACTTCTAAACTCGAAATAAACACAATCAAAGAATTAGAAAACTATACAACTCTAGTGGTGTTTCGCAAATCGATAATACTCTTGATTTCTTGGAGGATAGAGCAGCTCTTCTTGAAACTGTCGAACAGAGAAAGAATATCTCCGACAAAACTACGTCGCCTCGAACATTGCTCGCCTCATCTTCTATCAATTGTCCTCTTTGTAATGAAACTCACCCGCTTTATCTTTTGCAACAAATTCCAAGCATTGTCGGTCGATAATAGATTAACTAAAGTTCGCGAGCTTAAATGTTGCATCAATTGCTTGAGAAGTGGTCATTTTCTTCAAAAATGCACTTCTAATTCGGTTTGTCATCATTGCTCTGGCAAACACCATACGTCGCTACACTTCGGTTCGTCAAAGCAAACCTCTAGGTCTGCCACCCTCAGCCGGTTGTCCAGCAGGAAGGTGCCGCTTCTTCTGGCTCTTCTTGTATGGTTAATTCGTCGAGTTTGAATGGAACCTTATCTAGGTCAAATTGTCTCATGCCAACAGTTCTTGCAGAAGTGTCTGGCTCACCCTAAACACAGGATGATTGTCCGAGCGCTCTTAGACAGCGGTTCAACTTGCAACCTCATTTCAGAAGCGCTTTGTGAAAAGTTACGGCTCGTTAAGCAGCCAGTCAACATCCCTTTAACTGGTGTAGGAAATAATACATCTTCAATCAAGTATATTTCTTCGTTGTATGTCAAATCTCGTTTCAATCCATTCAAGGCAAAACTCACTTGCTTGGTGATACCCCAGATCACTTCTTCGCTACCACCCAATAAAATCGATAGTCGTTCTTTGAAATTGCCTTCCAGACTTACAACTTGCAGATCCAGATTTTGCAACCCCTTCATCTATAGATTTGCTTTGGGTACTCAAATATTTTGGTCGCTCTTGATACAAGGTCAGCACACTAGGGAACAATATGCCCCAACTGCATAACACTCGTCTGGGATGGATAGTAGCCGGTCCATTACCGTTTTCTTCAGATCAATCACATTGCAATTTAGCTTTGGAATCACCTAATTCCTCGACTCAGAAATTCGAGATCAACTTGAAAATTCTGGAAAATTGAGGAGTTTAGTGACAACTCTTCCAGTAGTTTTGACTTACATCCTTGTGAAACGCATTTTGTTGCTTATACCGTTAGAAATTCTGAAAATCGTTTTATTGTTACCATTCCGTTTAAGGACAATCCCATTGGTCTCGCGGACACTTTCGATATTGCCAAACAAAAATTTATGTCGCTAGAAAAACGGTTCTTACTTGATTCAAAACTTCGTCAACACTATATAGACTTTATGAAAGAGTATATTCAACTTGGACATATGACTCTTGCCAATGCCGTTACCAATGAAGTTTCATACTTCATGCCTCATCATCCCGTTTGGAAAGAAAACTGAGTACTACAAAGCTTCGTGTAGTGTTCAATGCTTCGCAACCTTCGTCTAATGGAATTTCGTTAAATTCATTGCAAATGATAGGTCCTGTTATACAGCAAGATCTCTTCTATATACTGCTAAGGTTTAGAACTCATCGTTATGCACTTTGCGGTGATGTTAAGCAAATGTACAGGCAGGTTCTTATCACTCCCAAACAACGTTCGTTACAAAAATTCTTTGGCGATCTAATCCGAAAGATACATTGCAAACATATCAATTAAACACAGTGACATACGGCACTTCTTCGGGTAGTTTCTTAGCCATCCGATGTATTAGGCAGTTGGCGATTGATTGTCCAACAAATCTTTCGCATGTATCAGAGGTGCTTATAGACGACACTTATGTTGATGATGTCATTACTGGTGCCGATACAATATCAAAAGCTCGTAAACTTCGAGAAGACTTAACTTCAACTTTACTCAAAGGTTGCTTTGAATTACGCAAATGGCTGTCGAATGATTCAATGATTCTCGATGGTCTCGAAAAGTCAATTCTACACCCCAACATATTGGATATATCTTCTAAAGGGTCAGTTTCTACTTTGGGAATTCAATGGAATGTTCAAACGGACTCCTTTGTTTATTGCACCCTTTGTCAGACAATTCTTCTGTCACCAAGCGCACTATGTTGTCAGAAGTTGCGCAGATTTGATCCGTTGGGATTATTAAGTCCGGTTGTTGTTTCTGCTAAAATTTTGCTTCAAAAATTGTGGCTGGAAAACTCTCCTGGGACGATGAAGTTTCACCATTAATCGCGAAAGATTGGAATTCTATTAAGACTGACTTCCGTCGTCTGCATAATTTTGAATACTCGTCGAGTCCTTTGCGACTCATATTTTTGTATCGAATTACATGGCTTCTCGGACGCCAGCGCAGACGCCTATTCTGCAGCCGTCTTTATTCGCACAACCAATTCTGAAGGAACCTATGTTTACTTGTGGTGTTCAAAGACTAAGGTTGCACCATTAAAAAAGTTTCTATACCTAGATTGGAATTGCTAGGCGCGTTGTTGCTTGCTAAACTAATTCGGAAAATTGTAGACCATTCGAAGATATCTTTGATAGTGTCTTTTGTTGGACTGACTCCACTGTTGTTTTGCATTGGTTGAAAACTCGATCTTGTGACCTAAAACCTTTTGTCTCAAATCGAGTGTCTATTATCCAAGAATTCACGAAACATTTTGCTTGGAAGTATGTTCCCTCCAAACAAAACCCAGCTGACGTAGCGTCGCGTGGTTCATCATTCGCTTCACTTAAACGCAATGAGTTGTGGTGGTATGGTCCTCCTTTTTGAAAGAAGATTCTAGTGATTGGCCTACACTAAAATCTGCTAATTTTGAATTAGTCAACGCGGAATTGAAACCTCAGAGTTCAAGAGAATCGAATTCTTTATCACTTTTGTTACTGTTTCTAATTTTGAAGTTATTGAAAATTACATCAATAATAGCTCTTCATTCACCAAATCGCAGCGTGTTTTGCATACATTCTTCGGTTTATTTCCAATTGTCGTCAGAGTAATAAGATCGCTGGAAACTTATCAATTTTGAATTAAATAAGGCTTTAATAGTTCTCGTTAAGGCATCACAAAAGAACTCATTTCAAAATGAACTAGTTAGTTTAAATCGAGGAAAACCAATCCTACAAAACCGTTTACAAACTCTCACTCCATTTTTAGACAACGAAGGAATTATTCGTGTGGGAGGTCGTTTGAAACAATCGGAGTTCAACTTTGAAAAACGTCATCCAATTTTGCTTTCAAACAAGCATCCCTTGTCTAAGTTGATAGCCGAACATGAACACAAACGTTTATTTCATGCCGGTCCCCAAGTTGTACTTTCTACATTGCGTGAAAAATTTTGGATCGTTTCAGCGCGTAGTTTAATAAAGAAAATCATACATAATTGCATTGTTTGCTTTAAAGCTGCACCTAGATTTATCAGTCCTATTATGGGCGATTTACCCGCATCGAGAATCACTATTTCGTTTCCATTTTCTGTCGTTGGAGTAGATTACGCAGGTCCTGTGCTTATCAAGGATCGAATAACCCGGACGAATAAATTCGTTAAGGTTTATATTTGCCTGTTTGTGCTTTTGCACCAAAGCGGTGCACTGGAGTTGGTAACGGAACTCACAACTAAAGGGTTTTTTTAGCGCGTTTTATAGATTATAGATAAGGCGATCAAACCAAAACTATCTACTCTGACATGGGCAAAAATTTTGTAGGTGCTAAGCTGGAACGAAGTACAACA
>JALBCR010001869.1:0-73611 GCA_030710515.1 Abscondita cerata
TACAACATCACAAAGAATATTCTACTGTTTCGGTTTCAGGAAAATAAACTCTGTATGCTTTAGATGTGTCACTGTAACCTACGAGAATTCCTATTTTATTTTTTGAGTCTAATTTTTTGTCTTTTAACTTTTGGAATATATGCTGAAACTCTACTTCCAAATTCTTTAAATAAATTTAGGTTTGCATTCTTTCCATACCAAAGTTCAAAGGGAGTTTTTCTTTAACTGAGCTAGGGGCCCGTTCTGTTTAAAATAAAAGCCGCAGTGGAAGCGTGCTGGGCTCATAACCTGTTGAAATATTAGTTAAACAACTAACTTTTAACTATTTTAATAAGTATATAGAATACAACTAAAACTTGTGTTTTTTCTGGTTTCTTTTACAGAATTATATGGCGTCATTTTAAAATCTAATACCAACTTAACATTATTTCCCTTCTACAAAAGTATAATTAAGTTTAATGCACAGTTTACACTAACAATTTTGACAGCGGTCTTGTAAATAGTAACGATGGTAATACAGGTGACAATAATGTTAATTTCAAAAAATACGTTCAACTTCATTATTTTTAAATTAAAAAGTCTTGGATTGAACACGTAAAGAAACATGATTTTTTGGCAAGTTACGCGATGTTGTGGAACGTTGTTACGTAACAATTAAAGCGCACATACCGCATATTCTCAACTTCGGCCAGAAGTGAATTTTGAATCATTTGTAGAACAAAATTTATCGTTCATTAGCGCATGGTTTTCACTTTGAAATTCAAATCAGTTCAACTGTATTTTGAATAATTTCTTGGTACAATCTCGAAGAAGCAGTTTTGTTAAAGCAATTTTTTATCCGATAAGAAGTAACAGAACAGAGGTGCGATAATCACACCTACCTCAAAAATAATTATGAAACAAAATACATTTTTACAACTGTTTTCCTTAGAACGTATCAGTTTAGAATATTAGATGGTTAGTTCTTGTGACGCATCACTTTCAGTTTAAACCAGAAAATCAGGTTGATGTCGTTTGATTTCCTACTTCGAACTACTCTTAAGTTTCTGAATTCGCCGGGGACCAATTAAAAACAGTATAAGAATTTTGTAGATTACAAAGTGTTGGTACTATATATAATTTCCACTACGTCAGAACCTACCCGTAGCTCCTACGATGTAGAGTGGGCCGTAGGGATGAAACGAAAGATGTAACTGAAGGCTTCTAAAACTTCACCGGGCACCACCTACCTGATCTGATTATTCTCAAGTACTAGGACTTCACAAAAGCAAAAAAAAAACAAACTTGTTAAAAAAATTAGAGAATTTAATCTGACAAGACTTTACGACAAATCAAATTTTTTTTTTAAATACTAAGCACAACGGTTTATAGATTATCACAGTCAATAAGCAAATCAATCACAGTCTTCCTACATTAAAAAATATACTTCACGAATCAATACTGTTAAGTTATGGGGGTTATAATTTATAAACATATTAATAATAATTAAATACGCGTGTTGTCAATACGCAAGAACGTTGGAATTTGCTCAAATAAAAAAAAACTGTTATTAGACTACTACCCGGGTCCTCGAGTTTACAAACATTAAACACAATGCTTAACTGGTCTTTTTAAAAGTTACTTTTCAATCTTAATAACGTCACGCACATGCACAAAGACGCTTCATAAGTTAATGACAGTTTCACCGTACAATTAAATAAATAAATCAAGGTATCGATTAAACCTGGGATATAGCATACGGCTGGATTGATCAGACTTGTGATAAAAAGGAGTGGATGATCTCCCCGAAGTTGTTACTTAGGTGAATATTGATAACTAGGGCACCAGGCCGAAGGTCCAGTTGCCAAATTCTGTAGGACATGATCGTAGAGCTTTAGCCTATTATGCATCTATAATGGTGGTTTAACCACGTTTTTCATCCTACTAAAACAATGCAGAATCATTTTTATGTGATTTTAGGAAATTAATGTGGGAGCGAGTTGAATCAAGTTTATATGGATGAAGCTTTAATTGTTTTTAGTAAATTTCGATAAGATACAGAGTCTGTATATATTCCTTCGGTCTAATTTTTATTTAATTATGATGTTATACACAGTGGTCCAACGAATAGTTTGCACCTAGCTTTTCACTTTTTGTAATTGAACGCAAAAACTCGCACACGTCGGTTTTGCTTTTGAGGGTACATATTTTAAACATATTTTGGCCTGCGTCTTTAACCCGCGGGGTGAGTAACAACCCTACAATTTTAGATCGAAAGAGAAGTCGAGTTATATATCATTTGAAAGGGCACAAAATTGTCTTTCTAATGATACCTTATTTGTTGAATGTTACTAAAACAGTTAATGCGAAAACGGCTTTAAAGACATTAAGCAAATGGGTCACATTTTCAACATTTGTTAAAATAACGTTTTAATAAATCAATTTAAGGTTTGTTTACTCTTTTTTTACAAAGCAACAATAACAAACATTGGAGCGTACTAATGATTGCAGTTGTTTTCACTCGTAATAATTAAAGCTTATTTCGTTATGTAATTAATTTGGCCAATCTTTTTTTATTAACAATAGTAGAGTTATTTACTCCTTCTTTTAGTAGATATAGGCCGATGTACAATAAAACAAACCTATTTAGTTACTAGTTTTACTTGTATGTGTGCCGTTCTTTTAATAAAATAACGTTTCATAAAAATTATTTAATTAATTTAATAAATAAAAAAACTCTTTTGGGCGACTTTATTTATACATTTTACATCATAACTAAAAACAAATATGTTTGTATACGTTTCAAAAGTGTCAAAAACTTATTTAAAATTCCTGATGAAGGGAACAGTTTTTAATAAAATAGCTTCCCGAAACGTTGCTACAATTGAATATTAAATAGGTTTGTTTATTGTACATCAAGCTTATATCTCCTAAAAAGAAGGATTCAATAACTCTACCATTGTTAATAAATCTAATTTGTATTTTCATTAATACCAAAATTATCGACTTAATGTCTTTAAAGCCGTTTCACATTAACTGTTTTAGTAAAATTCAACAAATAAGGTATCATTAGAAAGACAATTTTGTGCCATTTCAAATGATATATCACTCGATTTTTCTTTCCATTTAAAACTTTAGGGTTGTCACTCACCCACGCTAGGAAGTTAAAGGTGCAGGTCAAAAATATGTTTAAATATGTGCCCTCCTCAAAAGCAAAATCGACGTGTTTGAGTTTTCTTGGTTCAATTACAGAAAAAAAGTGAAAAGCTAGATGCAAACATTTCGTTGGACCACTGTGTATGTAATGATTCATTTACACAATGATATGCTTGTTATCTCCGGTGACGAACAACGGAGTAGACATTATAGGAAGTTCAAGATTAACATATTTCCTCATGAAATTACTTTAAGCGCCAACATATTTTAGTACAACCATAATATGTAAACTTACACTCTAAAAAATGATTTTCTTTCTTAATTTTAGTGTGTCGCAGGGTTCCCAATCGTGGTCGTTATTCACATCATTTGTAAATGTTGAGTACGTTAAAAAATGAAAAAGTTAAAAAAGATTATGAAAGGCTCAATATTTATTTTTTTAATTGTACCAAAATATTTTAAAAATCTCATAAAAGTGTACAACGTTTTTTACACTTCAAATAGATGGCAGAAATGAAAAACAAAAACATGATTCAAAACTAAATCTATCATCAATCCAAAAGAGTTTTTTTATTTATTTTTTTTTTCAATTTAAAGTACACCCTTCAATCATATTAATTATAAAGAAAATTATAATCCATAATTTGTTGTAAATTATATTTTCTACTACTTTTTCCCACAACCTATGTAGAGGTTGGTGACACATCACTACTTGTGTTAACATTTGTTGTTGAGTTATCAAACATTTTTTGTTCTCATTGTCATATTTTGAAACTACTGCTAAGCTGTAAAATCATAAATGACACCGACTTAAGTACTACTAGAAAAATTATATCGTACAATGAATACTTTCAATTGATAACGAATTATTGGCTAGGGTGAAGGTCGTGGAGAATTTCTGATTCATTTTCTGGATCATTGATAAATTAATTAATAGTTACTGCAAAAGTATTGGCACCTAAAGAGGAATACTAGATATTTAAAAGGTAGGACAATTTTACTTTGATGATATGTAAAAATAATATAGAACTGTAATTATTGTCAGTATTTACAACTATGTAGTGTAGTAGAAAAATAATAGAAAATTGAGGCATGAATATGGTCAAGCCCAATATTACAAATGAAATGAAATTTAGTGCACATATAACAGCAATAATTAAAAACTAAATATATTTGATTGTAAATTATTACTAACCAACTAAAAGGTATAACTTATTAATAGATAATTAAGAGACAGATGTAATATTAACTTAATAATTTTTATAAAAGGACGCATCTATATTTATAAGCTCTTGTTTGAGATTATTTTTTAATTTGGTTAGACTGTCGGACAAGTTAAGGTTGGGAAGTAAGTAATTGAGGGATATTACGAAGACTTTTGTGAGGAATTTAAAAATTTATTTGGTGTAAAAGGCTCGGACAATCTAATTAATTAGTTTATGAAGAAATACCAGATCAAGAAATAGTCTACCCGATTTGAGTGTATTTACTTTTGCCAGTAAAAGAATTCTTATGTAGTCTAAGGATGGGAGTCCAGCTTTATAAATCATATGTCTAAGGAATCTATGTTGAAACTTTTCTATTTTTGTTATCGATGTTAAGTTCCAATATTTGGGAACAATATTCAAAATGTGAACGAACTAACGGTGTGTAAAGAGATTCCAAATTATTAAAGTGTTTAGAGAAACGAAAAATAAAACTTAATTCTTTACATGCTTTCGAACAAATATAACCCATATGTTTATTGAACGTTAAGTTCTTCGAAAATATGACCCCTAAATCTGTAATAGAGGCTAGACTTTTCAGATGATGATTGTTGATGAAATATGAGAACTTGATTAGTGTTATAATTTGATAGAATGATATCAAAGAACACTTACTTAAATTTAGTTCTAATCAGTTTTGGGAACACCATTTAGGAAACGAATGTAAGTCATTCTGAAGTAATCTGCAGTCTTCTATATTTTTTATTATTTTGAAAATTTTCATATCGTTTGCAATTAGTAATATGTTTGAATTTTTTTAAAATAAGTTTAACACCATTAATAAATAAAAAAAGAACAAAGGTGCAAGGTGAGAACCTTGAGGAGCACCAGAGTCCACTGAAAAAGGGTTCGTTTGTACTGAACCAATTGATACATGTTTGTAATATAACTACGAACGAATCCAAGATAGTAGCAATTCATTGATTCCAGCATTTTCAAGTTTCATCATTAAAATTTCATCATTTACTTTGTCGAATGCTTTCGAAAAATCTGTGAATATTACATCTAACTGTGCATTTTCATTTTATGTGAAACGTGGACGATGATTAAGTCAGATAGAAACAGGCTAGAAGAATAGAAAAGTTAAAGTGGATAAACAGATTTTGCAGAGCTTCAGAGAAAAAAATAAAGCTTTTTGAAACAATGATGAAAAAGGAAGAGAGATGAAGTGGCTATATCATCAGACGGGAGAGAATATTAAAGCAGATAATGAACGACTAAATATAGGAGATAAAGACTGCAAGGCAAAATAAATGTACTAAAAAATAATTAAAACTTCATTCATATCAATTTGTTTAAAACCGCTCGATTATTCACTTGCAAAAATTCACATAATGATAAAAATGATTCTCGTATTTTTGCATTACCTTAGCAGTATTAAAAAATGTGGTTTAAAGCTGCATTATATATGCATAATAGGCTAAAACTCCCCAATGTCTACAACAAGTGATGTAGAAAATGATATGAAAATTTTAGTTTAACGAAATTCTTAACTTTACATTTGGTGCAGCTTTTCTTCATAACAAATATGAACTCGCAATAAAACACTTACATAAAATGGAAAAAGAATAAAAACCTACCACTTGGCATTTTTTTTTGGAAAGCAAATGAAATTATGAAAAGTTTGGAAGAGCACGTGACACAGAAATCGAATAATGTAGAAGAAGACATACAAGACGGAAATAAAAATGGTACAAGGAAACCTAAACACAAAGAAACATTGCCACGATACCAATAAACGAGTACAAAAACTGCACTGCGAAAATTTGTTGGAAAAAATTAAGAAAAACAAAATTGAAATACGAATGAGTGGAGTGGGAGAACATTTTCAGTGCAAATTAGTATGAAACCTGAACCTGAAGCTTGCGGGCAGCTTTACATTCTTCATAATGACCTGAAATATGATCTTCCAAAATCATTTTACATTCTATGTGTACATAATGTATGGAGTCAATTGCTTATTTCCTTAACTAAAGACATTTTGAAAAAAAATCAATTTTTATTTTAAATTCCACATCTGATGGTGCATTGCAGCTGTTTGTGACGTCATGATTGCTTAAGATATAGCGTCTCCTATATCCACCGCTTCAAAAATATATGTATAATGCTTGTGTTAGGTAATCAACAGTTTTGAAGATACGATTACTTAACTTAAATATCATTGTTCTTCAAAACTTCCAACAAATGAGAACAACAAAAAATGTCTACAACAATTATCACGTTACGAATAAATGTAGTACACGATTATCGTCTTGTCTGACAATTGAAGAAGTAAGTATATTTGTGAGGTCATAATCCTTGATCTTTGATCTTAACTGTCCCTGAATTAAGATGTCGCTACCAAACTGTTAAATCGGAAAATAAGCCAGTTTCTCACTCGAAAAAAATTGTCACCGTCGAGTGTGCTGAAAATGTGACAGTTGTTTTGAGTGCCGTAATTTTTTCTTTTGTGGAAGAGATAGAACAAGCGTTTTACACAGAACTCCACATTACCTCGATACCAATAAACGTGTATGGAGTATAGAAGGAGTGCTGTTTTCATAGAAAAAATGAAAAACATCCGACACGTTATAGAAAAAATACATTATAAAATTTACAACAACTTTTCTTTTATAACCTTTATTGTACGTGGCATTTTTTTTTAAATTAAGTACCATGTTGAGGTTCCGCCGCTGCACCAGTACGATTGGCGTTCTGCGCATGCGCCCTGTGTCCTTGTATCTGTCGGCCACGCGCAGACGCCAGTACGGCATTTTTCGCTGATGCGTGTGGTTGTCTGTGACTATTTAAAATGCCTCCGCCTATCGAAAGTCCTGCTGGCTGCTATAATGGTTTGTTATCCGTTTTCTTTGTGCCAAACGCTTAAAACCAATCGATATTCATCGTGAGATCTGTGTAGTATACTGAGAAAACATTATGAGTTTAGAAATGGTACGAAAGTGCGTTTAAATGGCCGTCCTTGCTGCTTTCCTTGTCATGGACATTGGAACCGCCATCTTTAACCTCCTAACCCACTGTCGTACTATTCCTTCACTTATGTTTTCTCCGTACACTGCACAGATGTCACGATGAATATCGATTGTTTTTAGGCATTTGGCACAAAGAAAAATAACAGACCGTTTTAGCAGTCGGAGGGAATTTTGATAGGCGGAGGCATTTTAAACAGTCACGGACAACCGTACGTAGTACCGAAAAATGCCGTACTTGCGTCTGCGCGTAGTCGACAGATGCGGGTACACAGCATGAATGCGCGGAACGTCAACCGTACCGCTGCAACGGCGGAATCTTCAAACGGTACTTAATTAAAAATCACGCCTCGTATAAGTGTTATTCTTGCATATACTGTTAAAACAATTAGTGCCACGTGATTTTCACAATTAATTACAACAACTTTTATTTGAAGAAAAAACGTCTAAAATATTTTAGAATATTTTTGTAAATATTACTAGAATGGAAAAATCTATGTAGGTTAACTAACACCCCTTTGGTTCGACAGATTATGTCCAAAGTCTAATAAGATGGGCGGTATTAACAATAACACGAATACTAAGTTTCATAATCGGACCAGTGGTTTCTTTGATATCGTATTTACATAGAATGGACGACCGGCCGGCTTCCAGACAAATTTTTTTTTACTGCTACCCCGGCTCTACCATAGATTCCAATCTCAACTCCGTTATTAAAGGTGTGTTAGCATCGAGCAAAGTTTTGCTAGCTGTGTCATGTACAAACGTCAAAAAATTTTTATTTGTTTGTGTGGGAGGGGCTAAGGCGACCGAGCCGGTTGCGAGTATAGTTTATGTTCGTTAAAGTTCTCAACAATTTTATCACACTTTTTCTAGTGACGGACGAAAATTTTGCACTCATCAGGAACTAAATCTGCCAAGCTTCAATAGGACGAAACACTGTGTATGTAGAAACTGAATTTTTAGTGCGACGTTAATGAATTTACAGGTAGCATGTGTCTTCTCACTTTATAGTTCTTTTCAATTTTGTCAGTTTTTGGTTTCAATCACTGGGCGCCACTGATAGGATCTTAGCAATTATTCTCAAGCAGTAAGACTTAAGAAAAAGTAAAACAAATAAACTTGTCGAAAACGGACTAGAGAATTCAATCTGATGAGATTTGCAAAGCGAGGCGACACACTAACAATTTTTAAATAATAATAAGACAACTTCATAGATTATCACAGCCAATAAGTCAATCACAGTCCATTGACATTAAATATAAAATAAGAAAACGTCAAAATAGAAGCTAACTTACCACAATGGCACGTGATATACTACAAGTTACTGGTGTTTAAAATGTATAACTCTATTAATAAGACGTGTGCTATGCATACACAAAACGTTTAAATTAATACATTAGCAAGGATCCATCGGTTTATAAACGGTAATTCGACACAATGCTTTACTGGATTCTTAAAAGGTAAGTCGAAATTTTAATAACGTCCCGCAAATGCATAAAAGACGCTTTGTGATATAAAGACGGTTTCACCGTACAATTAAATAAAGGAAAGTACTTTAAACAAACTTAGTAAACGGCTTCATTGTAAAGGTTGCTGTTGAGATACAGCATACGGCTGGATTGAAAATACTTATGATAAGAAGTAATGCATGGCGTTCTCGAAAGTATATCCCAAGTTAGCGTTGATAACGGGGTTCCAGGTCGAAGGTCCGGGTGACATACACCGCTACCAATTTTTAAATTTACGGCGATGAAGTCATTCAGATGATTACAGATGTCGACACAAAAATTGTAGAGAATGGAGAATCCAGGAAGGTTTAAAATATTGATTAACACGGTATTAGTCAACGTGAACGAGATAAGGGGCTCCCAAATATCGATTATTATCTTAAATATTGTTTGTTATCTCAAAAGGACATACCTACGATTAATTAAATCATTTAGAGGTTCATTTAAATGAACAATGGCAGAAACGGTTCAGAATCTTCATAACCGTAACTTTGTGTTGAAAACTATAATTAATCAGCGCCAAATTTAAAATGAACTATTTTAGGTGAATCATGAAAACATTCGCCCACAAAAAACTGATCATACGTAGTTCTTTCTTTTACGGTAAATAAAGCAACAAAAGTAAACACCTATGGGTTAGAAAAAATATATGGAACGATGGTAAATAAAAAGAATTCACATTTAATTTGTTTTCTAAGAATTAAGCAAATTTTGTACGATGAATGACGACAAAATTTTGACAATAACTGATTATCTCGCCACGATTCATAAGACTATCGCTTTTGACTACCATAAAATCAACATGAAGTTTGAAAAATAGTTCGGAAGGAATGATATTTTAAAAAAATTGTCATTCCTTCCTAATTTTAACGGATTCTTTGTTTGAGAAATAATACTGTCTTCAATTTATTATCATTGTCGGAACGTTCACTCTTCACTCCATCTTAAATCCGAGAGGACAAAGTTGTGCTGGACCTTTACATTATTTAATTGCAGATGGATTTTTATTGTCCAAATTTTAGTGATCGATTGGTTGGATGGATAATAACTGTTGATTTAACTTCACTTTGTATATTTACGAGCAGAATATCGAACTTATCTAGTTTATATTTACATTGGAAAAATGTCTGAACCTTTATAATCCTGTAAGGTCGGAGTCTTTGTTAAAACAAAATGTCTTCCGTGCTTGGACCGTGTCCTTCATCAGGGAGAGAAATTTGAAACAAACAATCAAGGGTCAAGATAGACCTCTTTCCGTCTAGAATCTCGCTTGGTTGACAAGTAGATTACCTGACTAGTAGTCTATCTAGAGCTCTCGTTTGTTTGTTTCTCACCCTAATGAAGCCCTTTACGATTACGGTTACCATTTCGACACGGTCCAATCTCGGAATACGTTTTTTCCCGTATAACTCTGTTTAGGGAATTGTCCAAATAGGAAGAATGTCAAAATTCATTATTTATATCATAAATATATTCCCAAAGTTTCAATAAATTTTGAGAGAAATTGTCTAGCTACTAACTAGTATAAAAAGAGGAATAAACTTATAACCATTCAAAAGAAACTGTCATAAAAGTGTACATCATAGATAAAAGCGTCGGGTAGATTGCCGAATCTCTTGCTTTCGTAGCTACACAATTCGTAGCGCCATCTACAGTTTACTGCAAAAAGTGTAGGTGAATTTTATTATTTTCAATACAGAGATCTGTACACTCGCTAGACTTTTTCCAGGGTTCGTTCAAATACTATTATTAATAAATACTCTTTTGCTTCAATATTAAATATTGTATGGTATGATGACTCACAATTTGATCGAAACGAAACTTATAATTTGTTAAAATAAAGAATTAGTAAAGTTCACCATATTTTTATTATTGAATTAAACAACACATTTTGGTAAAGTTTGATGTGAAAATAAAATACTACTCAAACTACTAACTACTATATCTTTACATCCTGGCATATAACAGCTTCTCATTTTTATAAGTATTTCAATATTCAGTCTTACATTATACAGTAAAATTAAAAGTAAATAATTTATTTGGCTACACTAACAAGGTTCGGATTCAGTTTACAAATAAAAAAGCACAAAACACGATCAAAGCACAAAAAGGTCACTTTGCATTTAGTTTATAACTACACTTAACACAAAAAAAGCACAAAATCGAACAATTTCAGCCTACACTGAATACGAAACGTCAGAAATGAAATTGTAATGAAATTTGATTTGAAATAAAAGTTTAACGGCTAACTCGTTTTTTCTAGGGATATCCGCTTGGTAATACCAACCATAAGTTGGTAATAACTTTAATGCTGCCATCTAGAATTTACTGACATAAACTAAATTAACTCCAACAGCAAGTAATATAGTGTCCCCGTATGGTGTACATCAGTTGACTAATCAATATGAATGCAGAGTACATGGAATTCGTAAAACAAATCAAGAGTAGGTGTGCGCTCGCACAAGTCATGACATATTAGTAAGAGATGTTAAAACGATAAGGCAGGTAAAATGAAAAACTAAAAAATCTACCAAATTCTCCGAGAAAAATTGTCATAGTAATTTAGACACGCGATATCGCAGTAATTTATTGAACATCATAGTAATGTCATGTTATTTTAATGGGTCGAGTTTCGGTTATGTATGCATTTTTAATGTTGGGTAAGTTTTATGTGAAAATAAAATACTACTCAAACTACTAACTACTATATCTTTATATCCTGGCATATAATAACTTCTCATTTTATAAGTATTTCAATATTCAGTCTTACATTATACAGTAAAATTAAAAGTAAAGAATTTATTTAGCTACACTAACAAGGTTCGATTCAGTTTACAAATAAAAGCACAAAACACGATCAAAGCACAAAAGGACACTTTGCATTTAGTTTATAACTACACTTAACACAAAAAAAGCACAAAATCG
The DNA here is from genome assembly GCA_030710515.1 of Abscondita cerata. Classification (NCBI taxonomy): domain Eukaryota; kingdom Metazoa; phylum Arthropoda; class Insecta; order Coleoptera; family Lampyridae; genus Abscondita; species Abscondita cerata. The sequence continues at coordinate 11,803 of JALBCR010001869.1, forward strand.
AACAATTTGAGCCTACATTGAATACGAAACGTCAGAAATGAAATTGTAATGAAATTTGATTTGAAATAAAAGTTTAACGGCCAACTCGTTTTTCTAGGGATATCCGCTTGGTAATACCAACCATAAGTTGGTAATAACTTTAATGCTGCCATCTACAATTTACTGACATAAACTAAATTAACTCCAACAGCAAGTAATATAGTGCCCCCCGTATGGTGTACATCAGTTGACTAATCAATATGAATGCAGAGTACATGGAATTCGTAAAATAAATCAAGAGTAGGTGTGCGCTCGCACAATTGTTGACATATTAATAAGAGATGTTAAAACGATAAGGCAGGTAAAATGAAAAACTAAAAAATCTACCAAATTCTCCGATAAAAATTGTCATAGTAATTTAGACACGCGATATCGCAGTAATTTATTGAACATCATAGTAATGTCATGTTATTTTAATTGGTCGAGTTTCGGTCATGTATGCATTTTTAATGTTGGGTAACGTTAAAAAAAAGAATTTTTCTCGTAATACCCGAAAATAATTAGCATAATATAATGTTTGTAGATTGAGTGATTCTGACAGATGCGTAACGTATTGAAAATCATCTGCTTCCAAAATAAACTGTGCTGTAAACGAATTCCAAATGTTGTGCAACTGTGCAATGATGCTTCATATTATTTTATTACCGAATAATTTTTTTTTCTCGTCTGTATGTACTCTTGAGATCATGTCAATGACACACGCTTGTGTGATGTGTCGAGTTATTTAAAGAATCAGGAGGTGAAAACTAAAAATGCCAGGTAACCACCAACCATTGGTTAAAATCAAACAACACCAAATTAGACTCTGAATAAATAACTTCACAATAAATAGTAACTTATAAGCAAATGTGAAAACGTGCACAGTCATAGAGGTGACGGTTTTAAAAGACGTCACAAGGACAATACATGCGATGTTTCAATTGCATTTGCCACAGTTAATTTCCGGGTTGTTTTATTTCCGTTTTTTTTTGATCACATGTCGTAATCGGTCTTTGTTATTTTCTAAACTTTCATCAGCTGCGAGTACATCATTACAAACAATTAATGTAATTGCCGTAATTTTTATTATTCACCTCAACTTATTGTATTTTATCTTTGGCACGATAACCACCGCCCATAATTCTATTTGAAAATATTTATATTAATAAAATGTCTGTTTTGGAAATTGAAGGTTTTTCCTTATGTTATCATAATCTAAATAATTTTGACATTCGAATTTCTCTTTGTTCTCATTTTTAAGTCTGTGAGAAATTTTGTCGAGGTAAGTTCGCCTACGAAGGTAACGTCATTGATCCCCCACGTTGAAACCAAGTGTTGCGCGTATTATACCGTCAAAAATATCTTTGGACGCGATGCCAACAATTAAAAAACGTAGATTTTATTTCATTCAAATTTTAATTGGTTTGTTCTCACGTTTTATATTTTAATTTAAAAAAGTAAACAATTAGAAGGCGTGTGTAATAAATGAAGAGCACGTCAATTTGGACCAAACAAAAGTCAAAGTGAATAAAAAACAGTTTTGTTGTTTACGCAGCCGTAAGAAGGCACTATTTGAATGTACATAATTTAATATACAAGTTTTTATAATTGCCAACAAGAAAAATATTAATAATAATTTTGTTTCAGTAATTAATAACACTGGGGCGCAAGGACACTCACTCTAGCGCCGCGATGGTGGACTATTACAAAGTCCTGGAAGTGCCACGCGGTGCAAGCACTGCTGACATTAAAAAGGCGTAAGTAAATTTTTTTATTACACGTACTTTGCTATTTTATCCAAGGACTCCCTTACAAATCGCTCTTTGTTGGAAACAGATTTATGTAACAATGCCTTAAGGACTGCGAAATTTGATCTTCTTGTAATACGTAGGAATTAACGGACGTTACCTTGCCGGTGCATTTATCTACAATTAAATGTCACGCATGTTACATAAGTCTGATATGTCGAGGACGAATGAAATCGCAATTTCGAGCTTCAGGTATTTAGAAAAATGTAAACTCAAAACAATTTTTGTACAACAGCATATGAATGCTAATGAACTTCCTTGTTTATGTTGTGTTACTGACCTTACTAAAATTAGGCCGTCATTACTGCATTGTTAAAATGTTTCCGAATACTAAACTACAATTAACATCGAATGTAATGCCGTAAATTTGATGTGGTGATTGGAATCGACAATTATCTACTAAATGATTTGATAATTGGCTTCTAATTAATGTGCTTTGACTAGGTACGTGCGTTCATTGTTTTAGGTTCTCATGGTTTGGAAAAACATAATGTGTGGATTTTTAATTAAGTATCACTTTGGGGTTTTATTTTAAGAGTGAAAGAATAAAGAAAATTCTAGTTTAAATACATTTTGAGACCCTAAGTAATAAATTATTATCTTATTTCAAACTCAAATTAAAAAAATTTAAAATCATCTCATTTTTGAATCTTCTTTTAATATAAACTGTTCCTTACTGCTTGGGGTGCTAAAGCACCCTATATCGACATGTAATTACTTGATTTTGTTACTTCACAAGTCGAGGGGTTACTGGAAATCGGGCTGGAATCAAGGCAGGATCTTTTAAAAGTTAAGGTGTTCCGTTGTAGTTTATTTACGCTTGCAATGCATTCTTATTACCCTATAAAACTAACAGTCAAACGCCAGTGATTTTTATTACTTGAAGTTGAAAATGAGAGTGAGAAACAATTTTAGATTTAGGTAACTGTCAATACAATAATTCAAATTATTGATGTAGTGAGTAAAACACGAGCATATGTGATGGAAAAGATGCATTTTATTGCAACTGTTAGTACGTAATACAAATTTAATAATTTAAACTAAGAAGTAACCTAGCTTATGACAACTTCAAAACAATACTATACGTATGAAGTAGCGTTGATGCTTGATTTTAAGGAATGGTGTTGAATGCGCGCAGTCAATATTTTCATAATTCATTCATTAAATAGTAGATTAAAATTTCCGCACAAAACGGAAAACGGGTTTCGCTTTTGAAGTTTCCTCCTTAGTTGAAACTCGTTCCTCCGGGTTGACAATTCATTCTAGTTAATTTACAAGCTTCGGTCGAGACGATGCTTCATGTACAGCAGGTTGCAGTGACATACCTTCTCTAACGCTTATTAGATGTCAAGAAAAACGTCGCCGGTGACATCGAGGTGGTTAAAACCATCATACCAGAGAAACTGGGATGATTTAGTTACTCAAAAGCAGATTGCCACCCTGTCTTTCAAGTCAAAGTTAGACGATGCAAGATATCTTGCCTAATCTACTAAGGAATCCGGTGGCTGGTTAAACGTTCTTCCATCTAGACATATTGGTAATATCTTGGACTCATTTAGGATTGCTGCTGCTCTTAGGGTTGGATGAAGAATATTTGCCCCATTTACATATATTTGTGGAAGTAAAGTAGACGAGAGTTGTCTACATGGTCTCTTTTGTTCATGGGGTGTTGGCTCGACATGGCCTATTGAATGAGATTATTAAAAGTGTACTAAACTACAACTCATATACCTTCAGTTCTAGAGCCTGTTGGACTTTACAGAGAAGATGGAAAACGCCCAGATGGAATAATCAATTCCCTGGTTCCAAGGCAGACATTTAGTTTGGGATGTAACGGTTAGTGATGCGACTGCAAAATCCTATCTCAACATTTCATGGTCCAATTTGTGAGGCTTCATTACAATTTTAAAACGTATTAGAACATAAGCTGATTACTTCAACAAAAGAATGTTTTTCTTTCAACGAATCAGTATTGCATTACAAAGAGGGAATGCTGGGTGCATCATGGAAAGGATTCCACAATCAAGGATGATGGAGGAAATATTTTTATTATAAATACATGATTTATATGTGTGAAATTTTTTTTAATTATGTGATAATGAAAGTAATTTAAATTATTTGTAATTTGCTCGACTATGCGAAAGGCTTGTTGGAGTGACTTTTGCAGAATGAAACTGTTCGAGAGGGTTTAATTAAAGATAATTGACCTGTTCTTGCAATGTGGGAGCCAGCAAGAAAATCGTCGTATGATTTGCCCCACGCCAACATTCTGGGGCAAGTTAGGCAGTAATATTTCTTGCACGAAGACACAAGTATGACACATCTTCTTCTTGTTAAAACCGCTCGGTCACTTTTCATCGGTTTTAATTCGTGAAAGATAGCGATGTCGAAAACGTCGGGCAAGCCGTTAACGGGGTGTAGCGTCGGTTCGTATAGGCCGTCTACTACGAAATTAGGTATATCTGGCAAAATTGTGTAGAAGTTGACCGTTTCAGTTTTGTCTTCTACTGTGTCAGTATGTGTTCAGTTGTAGGCGATGGGTGTCAAAAATGGCGCTAGGTCAACTTCTACAACGTCTTTGGTGGACGGGTTTCGCGATTAGACGAGCATCCTCTTTCGTGACCTCGGTGACGACGTCGTGGGTTGCCAGGGTTGGGGTAGGGACGACTTTGCTGGTGGTGGCCAGTAGGACACAGTCGCGCCACACTTCTGCCCGGCGCTGCTGATCTTTTTCCTGCAGGAGAGAACGATTAGTTTGTCTGCGACAGTTGCAACACTGGGCGGACATTCTTCGCGCTTCTTCGGACATTCGCATCTGCAGTGAGCTTCCAGGCGCTTGACGCCGCGGGGTGATTCTCTATCTCTTTAATCTGCCTGAAATCATTCTAATTATTTTAAAGACATTAATTCTTTTCTTGTTGATACAGTCGTCGACTTGCGGGAGCTTTGTCGCACATTGACATTCCTCTTATTACTGCCTTCAGGGTTGGCCACCCTTGAGTAGGTAAGAGTGAAACGTTTATTGTGCGGATTCTAGCGCTATGATAGCCGCCACGAAGTGTTTCGGGTTGTCAACTTGAATGGCGACTCAGTGTCAATTTGCTTTCGCTGTAGTAGAATCTTCTCCCTCTTGGAGGTCGCGGTGCCTTCATCGTTGTCGGTGCTCTTGGAGCTAGTTTTGCTTGCGCTTGCTGGTAACAAGCTCGAAGCCGTTTTGCTCCATGAAGTCTACGTTTGCTTTCTGCTCTACTGGGGAGGTGAACGATCTTTTATGAAAGCGACTATCTGGACAGACATACCGGAGACCTACTTTATCAGCTTCGGGTTTTCATCCAAGATACTGTTGACAAAATTATTTTCGATGTCAGAGGTGGTAATAATCTAAACTGTTGTTATAATGTGTACTCAGGCTCTTCATCAAACAGTCGCAAAACACAAACCGAAATATTCTTAATCTGAAGCTCAACAAAACTAAACCAGTCGAAACAGTAAAAGGTTTTTGGTGACATGGTTAATGTTGAAACTTTTACAATAACCTGACACGGTTTTGCCACTTTATGAGAAATGCAACACCACCAACACGACGTACGAAACGGGTATGGAGTCGCACATCCAGACCTCTCTGAATACAAAACTTGAAAGTATTTATCACTGTACACAAAAGTTGTAGGTTGTAAATAGGAATCTAGTAAAATAGTGTACATGAAATAAAAGGTTCTACAATTTGGATCGTTTACTCATCAAATTTCTTAAATTATTTAATTGGCATGAAAACTTCCAATTGGTAACGGTATTAAAAATTAGTTGCTTCTCAAGGATTGCACTTTTCTTGTTCCTTAACATCTCTAATCGTTAATCGAGGATTGTGTTCCTACTTTATGCAACATGTATAGTTTACAATGAGCAACACAGTTTGTTTTTGTTTTTCTCTCATAGGGACTTTATTTATAAAATTACCGATTCTTCCACCAATGCAAATAAATTTTCTGTTTAGACATATATTAATGTTGATTCTGCACTATTTATTAGTTTTCTTACAGTGAGTGGAAATTTGATGTAAATAACATCTTCGTTTTCCTTTTTGAAGTAAGTTTGTAGACCGAACACAATAATATGCCACACTTTGGTAAGTTCTGACAAACCAAGTCCAATTATCAACTACAGTCACTTTTACATACATCTTTCCTTGAATGACACGTTGCATATGCTAGGCTCGAAGTTTTCTAAAGTCCCACCGAATTAATTATTTTTTACGTTGTTGATAATAGATTTTTTCAAAAATTTCAACAGCTCAATCGCTCCTTAACTTAACTTTCATACAGTTTTGTCTTATGACCATTTGAAGAAAATGATTATGATTTTCTATGCCCCTCTACCAATAAAGAAAACTATATCAATTTGAACAACCAATCTTTTGCTGTGAACTTCTTCCTATTGCTGTGGGATGTGACTATCAGTCAGAAGAGATAAAATATTATTAACTCTTTCGCTTTGAAAAGCTGTTTATGATAATGAAAATCTTTATAAAGTCTTAACTGATTTATAAAGCACTTTGTTAAGCAGAATCGAATAGGTATAATTTTTTATGACTTTTCAATATTCGCAAAATGTGGATGCTGAAACAAGCGTTTTTCAATAAATTAATGACAACCGGTTTTTTGAACCGTATCAAACACTCGGAACTGCATAGATTTGAGGATGATCGCCAATTTTCTGTTATTTCTCAATCCACTAGTTCAAGGACGCTACCAACACCTCGTTCTTGAACAACATCAATAATTCTCGTCAAGTACAAAAACTGCAGGTTTATTATAGTCAGTTATCTGCCAAACTTCATTGTAGTACACTATTGTGTAGTGAATATAAATATCAAATAAACATATTTTTTCCTTTAACTTATGAGGGCTATTATTTGAAGGGGAAAGGGGTTTAAACTAAGTTAAATTTGGGCCACATGACGTTCTCGCCCCTTGTGTGTTTCTTTCTGCAGCTCCCGTAATCTGGGCTGCAAGGAAGTATAGTAATTTTAGGATTAAAATCATTGATTATAAATCTTCAAAAATAATGTAACGACCCTCGGCATTTATGATACACTCTCGATTCTCAGGAATTCTGTCCCAATGCTGCTGCAAGTCAACTGGAAGCATCAGATGAAATCAGTAGATTGGCAAAAATAGTCGACATCTTCCGAAAGGTTTTATGGAGTGGGAGGTAATTTATCGGTCATGTTTCTCCCAACGCTTATTTGTCCTTTTATGGTTTTAGTGTAGAATTTTATTTATATTACTCTTAACTTTACAGGACCAAACAATATGTTAAACAATTGCATCTGTTTTTTTTTTTAGATGTAAACGTTGAATGAGGAATAGCATTCTTTTTCTAGATTTTAAAAATTTTCATTTTGTCTCGACATTCTACTTATTTGAGCTGACTCTTTGTGGCACAAATTAAATTAATAAACCAAAAAGGTTGACTAGAAGAATAAAATTATACATGAGTGAATGATTAATTCAAATTTAATGAACGCCAAATTTATTGTGGTACCAACTTCGTAAAAAAAAATTACTTAATGTCAAAGTTTAAACATGGAGTTATCTTTTTAATTTTTTTTAGATTTAAAATGCAAACTCGAAATAGTTATTTATGTACCAAGGACAAAAAAGTGCACTTTTATGTACGAGACTGAATTTGCTGGCCGAGGCGTTAGCCGAGGCAAGCAAACAGGCGAGGTTATTATAAAGCACTTTTTTTCCGAGGTACATATTAATTTTTTTCCGTTGACCTTAAATTAATTAATTTTCTATTGATTACCGTTTACTGAAAACAAAATGTTTAGTAATTTTAAACAAAAATTTTACGTTTGTTCTGATTTTACTGTACCTAATATTCACTTCACCGTTCAGTATTGTAACATTTGTGTCAAAATTTATTAAACTAAATAAAAGCTTTCCGCGTTCGAATATTGTACCGATAAAGCATTTGTTTACAACAATCACATAATTTTTATAAGAGCACTTGATTATGATAGGTAATAGGTAAAACATGTACTTTTTTATAATTTATTAAAATAATAAAAATTACATTTAGGTAGTGTTATTTTGAAGTATATTTAAAAATGTAGTTATAGTTGGAAGCCTACCCTCAAAATTAATGCATTTCTTTAATTGTTTATGATCAAAGATGTAATGAAGTTTCTCCTATTAAACACATTAAAGTCGATTCTTACTAATTGGACATATAATAGTTATAAGACTGAGTTTGTACCGTGGTCAGACTTATAATCATTTTATATTCAATAAAAATATTGCCTGACCGTAAGAAAGTATGCAAACGTAGTTTTATGATTCACTCCGAAAATGTTTCAAAAATGTAATAATCTTCTTTCAGCTTTTTGAAAACTGTGAAATTCACCTTGTTTTTGTGTACGAATAAATCTTGAACCCAGTAATGTTGATGGCTTATATGATTCTATTTTTGTTTTTTCCTGCGACTGAATCAATATTCAAATGATTTTTCACAAGTAATTACTGTTCTTGTGTTTTCCATTAGCATTATTACTTAGGTACCCATAATTAACTCACTTCTACTGTAAGTTTTTGTATTTTATGATCGTGAAAATTTTGTATCGGAACTCCGCTTCTGTATCAAACTGTTACCTAATAAAATTGTCTAAAGCAATCTCAAGTCGTATGAATTCTGTCTTACCTTATAAATGAATAACTTTAAAGAAGTTAAAGTGTTACATATTGAAAACAATGTATCGAGTATTGTGAGATTACAACCAGGTTTCTTCTATATGCTTCGCACATTGTAGAAACTATAAACAATTTATTAATATCATTTCAAAGCACTTAAAATCATTTACTTGTAATTTGAACAACAAATTGTTTTTGTTCAAAGTTGTGTGGGATTGAGAAATTGAGGTTATAAATGGAAGTAAACAAACAATATTCTGCAGTATCTAAAATGTTTCAGTATGTACCTAAAGTACTGTAATATCCTATGTAGTCACTAAATTCATCCTTTCTTAAAAATGGGTTTTCATACTGGTTACTTCGACTTCATTTAATTTGACATAAAATTATAATTGACATTGACAGATGTTTGCGGACGAAAAGTGTTTGCGGACGAAAAGTGTTTGCGGACGAAAAGTATTACATTTAAAAAAGTGTTACTTTATGATTATGCAGGGAGTACGTAAAACTCAATTTTATAATGAGGTCGACGGAAAAAATTATGTATTATTGCACGAGAACGAGTATAAGCGCCACTATTCGTTATCGTTTATCGAATTATCAATTGATAATTTATAGAAACATGTCGTCGCTAGGAAAGAAAGTAGGTCTTTTTTTTTATTTTCGGATAATGACTGATAACATTAGTTTACATTCAAAATATAAATTCACTGACACTACTTATGTTTTTTAAATTTTTTTAGTACTATCACTCTATTGACTATAATTCCGATATTTATCTTTAAATTTGCTTAATCAATACCCTGTTATCTTCGCAAAATTGCTATTTATACGTAAAAATGAAGAAATTTGACGTTTTCCGGTTTCTTATACATATTGGCTCATACTAATGGCCGTGTGCACTAAACTACCCCCCATTCTTCCATGCAATTCAATGCTAATTTCAGTTATGTATAGAAATATAGCTTATGTAAAAAAAAATTTTTTGTTACATGACTCCAAGCCCCTGGTGAACCTCCCCTCTCCCAAATCCCCAATTCTTTCACGGAATTCAATGCTGATTTTAATTATACACATGGTGGCCCACCGAAACAGACCGTTTCCTCTTACACAAGACGATAAAAGTTAGACGTTACAGTTGTGCATGTCTCTAATGCTTTTTTATTATTATTAAGAAATTAGAGGATTATTAGGCCTTTATTATCGATGTTGTTTCTTTTGTTATTTGTTTGTCAACTTCTATCGTAACTTTAACTATGATTGGATAATATTTGTTATTGGTTTAAGTGGCGTTTGTTAAGCTATAAACTTCTGGTAATTTTACGATTTTTCTTCTTAAAATAAAGAAATGAAGAAATGTTGTCTCCAGCGTTATATGTTAGTTAACTATGATTGTTTAATTGTCGATTTGGGCATATCAATTTTATTTTGATTTGATTTATCTATCTGCATTGTTAGTACGCTATGTTTTGAAAGAGAGAGAGAACACGATAATTGTTGAATTAACTTTTTAATATTACTATGTATACTCTATTTTGTTTCTGTTAATGTTCACTCCAGTTAAACACTGAGCCATGGACGAAAATTATAATTTTATTATTTTTAGTGTAACACAATTGTTAAAACCAAGCAACGATGGTTTTTAAGCATCGCTTAAGTTTAAGCTGTGTTGGTGTATATTTTCATAAGGGACTCGGTAACCATTGGTCTTACAACTTGCAGAATAAAAATTCTATTGGTAAATTGACTAAGAGAAATTACTGGAAATTATTTTTCAGTTAAAAAATGGCAGCCAGGTGGCGCAATTCTCATAGCCAGTCAGAAAACAGGATTTTTCTAAGAAATATGCGCCTTAAGAGATATTTCAAATAATTCCATTCTGATTATTAGAAAAATTGCAATTTCTTTGGTTTGAGGTATTTTGCTCTGTCGCATGAAATGAAGTGGTGGGGGAAAGTCAAACATTATTTTTTTCAAATGCCAATAACCCTCGTTTGACTCAACGAAATTAAACGCGAAAAGTCTCGTTGGAAAGATCTCATTTTTACTCATTTGCAAAAAAAATTTTCTGAATCACTCTTTTCGCATCAGCTAGGGGGCGCTATGTGATGTTACAACAATGATTGCGCATTATAATGACAAATTTAAATGAGACGCTATATTTTCATTTACATGATTCGATAGACGATGAAATTTCCAAAAAACAAGCGCAAACCGCAAATTTCTATTTTTCTCTAACCAGAGATACTTATTAAATAAAACAAATAACATTAGCTTGACGGCTATGTCGTATTTTTGAAAACTGTAATGAAAAAAGCTTTCGAATCATAAATTATAATATTTTAGTTAAACTACTCGAGATGTAATGTCAAAAATTATTTCGAGTCTATGAAATGACACCTAGGTGGCAAAGTAACCGTTTATAGGCTGAAAATTGTCAATCTCTTCTCAAGACTCTATTGAAATTATGTATTGTAAAAAAAATTTCAATGTGATTTTCGAGTTTAATCGACCAAAAATATGGGGGCATTAAACCTAGAGAAGGCTCCTCCAGCAATCTAGAAAAGTCCTGAAAAGCTCGGATATTATAGAATTGGTTCAGTAGCACTGAGAAAAGTCAGTTTCCAAATTTTTTTTACAAATTTTTGTTTTATTCTATAGAAACTTGGCATATTACTGGCTAATAATATGTAAGTGTACTTTCAAAGATACCTGAAAGTTATTGCTTATTGAAGACTTCCAAGCTATCCGTTGAGACAGTTGAGGCATTTATACCTGCTCAAAACAATTAGGGGAACACTTGTAATAAATTGAATAAGTAATTGTTTTTTAAAGCTGTCATGCTGAAAGTTAGACAATATGTAAATTGTATTATTAATTTTATCATTGGATACAAATTTTAAAGATCCATGGCCTAAATTCAGAGAAATTACCTCAAATAACAAATATAGAGAAATTTTTTATTTTGGAAGGCACTGGCCACTTCTAATTGATAAGCTTCGTGATGTTGCTATAGTGACGAATGTTGATTATTGCCCTGTTTATTGAAGTCTCTGACAAAATGAGGCATTTCAATGAGTTTGAAGTGTATCATGCTCTACATCTTTTACGACAAGGTCAATCTGTGCGACAAGTGGCTAGAGAGCTTGGGGTTTCTCCTTCCGTGGTGTCCAGGTTACGCAACAAGCACAGATAGACAGGTCAGTATTGTAGAAGACGTGGCCAGGGCCGTAAATTTAAAACAAGCCCCCAGGATGACAGATTCGTTGTTCTTACTGCTCTTCGACAGCGTACAAAAACTGCAAAAGACTTGCAGAATGACCTTCATATGGCTTCCGGAATCCGGGTTTCAGACCAAACCATAAGGAACAGATTAAGGAAAGAGAATATTCTTCCAAAAAGGCCAGTTAAGAAACCACGCTTAACAAATGGGCATAAGGCAGCAAGACGTACGTATGCTGAAAACCATGGTGATTGGAACCTGAACCAGTGGGAGTCTGTGCTCTTCTCGGACAAATCCAGGTATTGTCTTACACGTTGTGATGGTCGATTGAGGGTGTGGGGACGGCCAGGAGAAAGATTTTCTGCAGAGGCTGTACAGGAAATTGATAGATTTGTAGGAGCTTCTATAATGGTGTAGGCCTGAGTTATGTACAATCGTACGGACCTTGTACTTGTTCCCCAGCGACTGAATGCTGTCCGGTATATTGAGCACGTTCTGGAAGAGCAGGTAGTACCTGCTGCCATTGGAATAGGCCCTGGATTTCTGTTTATGCAGGATAATGCCAGGGCACATTCTGCAGCTGTCGCCAGGGATTTCCTGAGGAGGAATGAAATTGAGGTAATGGAGTGGCCAGCGGTCAGCCCAGACCTCAACCCTATTGAACACTTGTGGGATCTTCTAGACAGGAAGGTCAGGAACCGACATCAAGCTCCACAAACTCTGCAGCAACTTGGAGATGCTCTGAAGGAGGAATGGGAGAATATCCCGCAAGAGGAAATCCAGAATCTTATTGGGAGCATGCCACGAAGGTGCCAAACTGTCATCATATGTCGTGGAGGCCATACACGATACTAACTCTATATAACGAGTGTTTAACTTTGAAAAATAAGCACAAGATTCAATTGCTTACATAGCGGAATTATTTGAAAAGTTAATTGTCAGCGTTATTCATTTGTTTTTAGTGACATGATCAATAAATAAATAAACAAATAACCACTAATAATGTACTTTATTATTTCTGTTGTACCTTTATCCGATGAAAAAATATTTTCATATTTCATAGTGTCCCTCTAATTGTTTTGAGCAGTGTATTAGTAGGTTGTGGTTTTTTACTTCGCATTGACTTTCTAAAAGAGTTAATTTTATTAAACTAAATATTCTGTACATACTTTTTTCCAAGTTTCATTTTTTATTTCATGTTTTATTATTCATTTATTAATATTCTCACTAGCTCATTTAATTATGCTTCATAAAAACAATTCTTAACATTTTTTTTTTTTTTTTACATATGAATTTCTTTAACTTTTCATGACAATTATTTTTTCTTCTTACATACAATTTTTTTATTTTTATTAGAATCTAATATAAAGAATAACAATATATGTATTTCTATTTTTATTATCTGCTTCTATTTTTGTAACAATAACTTTTGTGACAGCATCTTTATTTCTTTTAACAACAGTTTTAACACTACTCACTCAGCACCTTCAAATTATTCTACGTAACCGCTTTAAACACATATGATTGCTTTTATTGATCCATGGTTACCAAACATTATCAACAATGAAGTTTAAACTTTTTCGAACTACCGTTTTTTTTTTAGATAAAAGTTGTTTTCAATTTAACTAGAACTTCAGATAAAGAAACGAGTACATGTATTCGATGTGAACAAAACACAGAAAAATTTGTATTTAAGTATTGTGTTATTCGTCAATTGTCGTTGTATGATTATTGTCGATCCACTGATTAAACAATGTTTTGCAAGTTTCGTTAAATACGGCGCTGTCAATCCATAATAACACGTCATTTCTTAATGTATTCAAGAATTCTTCCGAAAAACAGGTTATATCGGTTACACTTAAATCTAACACTCTCAGTTTCTTCAAGTGTGAAAACGTGTCGATTTCGATTTTGCTGATGTTATTGTGATCTAAACCTAAATCTGTTAACGAATTTAGTCCTTCGAACGCTTCTGTATTTACTTCTTTTAATTTATTGTGACCTATATACAAGCGTTCCAAATTTTCGTTAACATTTTCAAAAGCTTTCTGTGGTATACTCGTCAGTTGATTGAACTTGGCGGATATTAAAGACATTTTTGGACAATTTTTGAACCACTCTGGTGTCCAAGCTGATAATCGGTTATGGTCCAATCGAATGCTTTCCAATAAGGGCATGTTATCAAAAGCGTTCGACACTATGTAAGTGATACGATTATACGCCAGTATTAATTTCTTTACCAGAAGATCGTTGAAAATCTGCGGCTGTATCACCTCTAAGTTATTATCTTCGATTTTAAGTATTGTAAGCGATGGCAAATTTTGAAATGCTCTTGGTTTTATAATTGCTACGTTGCTTAACTCTATGTGCAAAGAATGTAAAAATGGCAAATTTTGGACAGCGTTTTCATAAATTATCGGTACCTGTTCACCACGTATTTGTATGGCAACTACATCTTGAAATTCATCTGTTAATGTAATACAACCAGTAATCCTCTCTATTGGAATTACATTACTCCGTGGCGCCTTTATAAAGAAATTGTAATCGGTTATTTCATCTCGGAAATTAACGTTCCTCAACGCCGTTAATCGCGTACCTTCAAAAGTGGTTTGTGTACAACACCGAATGTTTTGTATTAACAAGCACAAACACAACGTTTTCAGATTTAACATATTAACACTGTGAATTGATAAAGTTTAACATTTCAACTATTGCTTAGACTTTATTTATTTTCGTCAAAACCATTTCGTAATAGCTCTGGTGTAAAATAAAGGTCACGAGAAATAGTATTAAAAGTTTTCTTTTTAATCACTATCTTGTACTTGTTGTAGATAGCAAATTGAATGTTTTTTTTATCTCCACATAGAATTTAATATATTGAAATTTTTTTAAATCGGTCGACCTCACGCATCTTTAGCCCGTTTCACATCTGCGTCAAATAAATTTTGTAGTATGAAATACCATCATTTGTTTTTGACAAACATTTGATCATTGAAAAGCAATGACGAAATAAAAAAAACCGGCAGAACCAATTAATCTGACAAATGTGAAACATCGCCATTATCAAAATTATTTGATCAAATAAATTTGATTGAAGTAAGAATTTGAAGTTTGATTTGAACAATGATAGATGTGAAACGCGCTTTAGAGAAAGGAATTTTTAATTTTTCTTAATATTTTCAAAAGGCTGTGTGTTACATGTTTTTCCCTGAATAAAGCTTCGATTACAGATAACCGAGGTTAATATTACCAACGATATACATAACATCCATCTATAAAAAATATTGCACCTACTTCCATTTTACTTGGTTATTCCATTATTAGTAAATCGTTCAGAACCTCTAAGACTCATAATTCAGGTTGTTGTTTATTTCCGTAAGAATGTCCATGGAGAATACATCTCACAAAAAAAAATTAACGATTTAGTGAGGAGAAGCGCCGTCTTGTTGAAGACAAATTTGCTGCATTTCATCATAATGTCATCATTCCATATTTTTTTGGTTCTCCATTTAAAGTATTGGCAAATTCATCAGACCACAAATTTGCTCTGCAGAGCTCAAAAGAACCAATAATCTTCTTCTAACATGAAAAATAGTTTTAACTGAATTTTTAGTGCCTTGAGTTGTAAATGGCTCATTTAACCTAATCTATCTTTATCAGAGACACGGTGCTTAAAAATTTATTTCGTTTCTAAATCTGTCAAAGTTTTTCATCTCCAAAATTCTAGTAAAAACGGACATTCCTTGTAAAATTATGTATGTTGGAGGAATCACAGCAAGCAAAGAGATGGAAGAAGATTGGAAAAACATTCTTAAAATGCATAAAATTTCTTAAAAGTTATAGCCGATGCAGTTAATGCATATATTTTTTTTACTGAAATCATTAGGATTAAGGAAGAAATTGTACAAAAATATGTTGTACTACATGTTTAAAAAGATGGGGATGGGAAAACAAAATAACTATCCAGGGATATACCAACTAAAAATGATGTTGAACATTTGTGTTTAAATGGTAGTGTACTCAGTATGTGCTCAACGATCCTTTAAACGTTGTATTTGTCAGCACACTACTTCTGTCAGTAATGTTACAAGAATTATGTATCGGGACCTTGAAATGTATCAATTACAGGTGCAGCTGTACTTTGAAATATGAAGAAATTTGAGTTTTTTATAGTGACGAGATCCGTTTTTACATGTAATAATAAACACATTTCCAATATGGGTCTGATATTCAACGACCACTCAACAACCTCCGAGTAACGCTATGGTGCGCTGCTTCAGATGTCTGGACTTTCTACTTCTTCAAGGACGATTATATAGTAGTTACTGGAAGTTTTACTGGGTAACTTTGTCCGAGGATACTGTTATGTATTCCCATGTTTTGGGTATTTGACTCGATCTTAAAATTTATAATTCAATTTATCAACACGAGGTACTATGTATTGTTCTCAAGGGTTTTGTCTAAGTCGTCTTAGTAGAAACGGAGTTTTTTTGGCTTTATGCATTTTTGAGTCTAACTATTGAATGTCTAATACTATCTGTTTTTACCTATATGAGATCAGCGATACCAAAAAAATCCGTCTCATTACTATAGAGATGTCAAATTTTTAATCAATGTCACTTTTATTGTTCGTTTTAATACTTTTAATGAGTTTAAAAAGTGCGAATAATTTTAAATATTGAGTAATTACTAAAAGTATCTAATAAATAAAAACTAGTACAAAATTAAGAAATATAATAATTTGAAGGGTTATGTGAAGACTAACGCAAATGAGAAACTTAAAAAAATTACAATAAATGTTTCAAAATTGCTACCGTTATTTTTAAAACAAAGCCCTGCTCGTCGTAACTATGGAATATTTTATCTTCGTTACCATCAACATTTTACTAACGTGTTTAAAGCTAAAACTCTTAAGAACAACGCGTATCATCACCTATTAAAAGGAATGATCCAACTTTCCACACAAAATTTCCATATTTGCATATTAGCATTACAGGAAATAACTGGGCACGGGTACGAATATCCAAGGGCGAACGGGGCCAAGTCTCCGCATACAAATTTTCTTGATGAATTATTACACAAGACTTTAGAAAAAAAACTATTGCAAAATTTTACCCAACCTACTATTGCTCAATAATTATTTCTTTGCCCACCTTCCTTTAATTAATGAGTCAAAACTCAAATTTCTTGATAAACGTATACATACTACAAAATCAATTAGGCCAAAATTCTGCCAGTTTTGCCCAACCAAAATCGATTTTTACCCACATCTACAACAGTGTCAAAATAGCATAATATTCTAAATCAAAAAATTGTTTATGTTAGAAATTATTAACAAAATGTCAATATGCAATCTACTAATTTTGCTCAGTTTTGCCCAACAAACATTTTTGCATTTAAAGTAAAATCGATAAGTCTAAGCAATACATGATATACATCATGATACAACTTCCAGGTAATGCAATATGGTTCAAGCAGTATGGTGTACTAGCACATTACGAAGTTAATGTCCGTTAATCCGCACGCAAATCTGTACGATCACCTGTTCTCACGCCGTTAGACTTCTTCCTATGGGGATACGTAAAAGTATGGTCCACAAAACTAACCCGATGATGTAGCTGAATTAAGAGGAAGAATAAGTCTTGGGGATGAGGTCGATCACCACGCAGATGTTAACTAATGTTAGAAAACATTTCTATTTACGTCTAGCAACAGAATTTCATAAGCTATTGTCAGCGGTGTCTCCTTATAGGAAGTTCTACAAATTATTTTCTATTTGTTGAATGAACTATATGGCAACATCCATGAGGTGGCGACACTTCTGTCACTTGCTTATGAAGCAACCCGCGATGCGAAGCGAGGTACCATACATTGATGAGCCTCAATAAGGTGAAACGCATGTATGTAGGCGCCGTTCGTTCACTGGCTACTAACTATTCTGGTTGGCATGAATTCGATTTGTTGCTTATAAATGCGCCTAGTTCTTTCGCTATGTAAGGAATTCATAGCCGACATCTAACTACAGATTTCTACAAATTATTTTGTATTTGTTTAATGAAGTTCATGGCGACTTTCTATGAGATGGCGACACCGCTTTCGCTTATTTATCTTAGTATACTTTAATTAAAAAAAAATCTACAACATTCAGCATTTCTATAGTAATTACGGCGAATATACCTGGAATTCGGGTTGAGCAAAATTCTGGAATACTTATAAGATCTAAACAAAGTTTGAAATAATTATTTTAGTTTTGCACAATGTTAGAATTTACTCTACGACTTAATACTACTATTTTTGTTGAACTTTCTCTGTTTTATCAAAAATGAAAATATATGTTGTGCAAATTGAGCATAACAAAATGGCTTACCTCATTTTATTGTTTTTGCCCCATAGATTTCGAAATATTGACTCCCCCATGAGCAAAACTGGGCGTGCTGTGGACAAAATTGTGCAATTGTTTTTTCTCCAAATTCTTACATGGGGTTGCCATCTTCACGGGGGTCTTAACACAATTATTCCTATGACAATATTTGTTCAACAAGACGGTGTTACAAGTCGTACATATTTCATTCTAAGACAAACGTTTCTTGGTCATCTCATCTCTTCACGGCGGCGACATTTGTAGAAAATTTTCAAAAATATTTAAATTGTTTCTAAATAACACAGTTTAAACACAATTCCACCGAGAATTGCTAATAAATGAGCATGATATCAAAGGTTGCTTGTACGATTTTGATAAAAACTATTAGAGTTTTGAGTTTAATCGCCCAACAATGGGTATTTTCAAAGTATATTTTAAATTTTTTTCTGGGTACACTTTTTTAATTAAAAGTTGTTTGTAATTCATATTTATTTTAACAATTTTGTCTAAACAATTTTCCGAGATGTAGAACTTATGAAACCTACATTTAAAAAGATCATTAGCTAATTGTATTAGGTATCCAAGCAACAAAAGTTGTTGTAAATTATATTTTACCTTTAAGTGGATGCTTAATTTTGAATGGATCCGTTGTGTTTGGAGATTTGTGATGCGTTTGTTGTTCAAATTTGAACTATTGAATTACTATTACTTTAAATGTAGTTAATTATCGCGTAACAAAGGAACATTCTAATGTGGTTTTTGTAAGGTAAACCGATACGACTATTTACTGATTTTAATGGACCAGAGCTAATGTTTCAAGGACATGCGACAAAGTAGAAAATCGTTTCTAAAATTATTTTCAACCACAAACTTTTGTTCTAGTACGAAAAAGAAGTTCAAGGTTGAACAATAAATAAGAAATTCAATGTCAAGTCATGACGTCTGATCATAGTTTCGCCAAAAATGTGTTTCCTGGAAAATTAATGATTTTACTAAAATTTGTCAGGCGTTTAATCTTTTTTTTAAACTACGTCGAAATTATCCTTGCGATCCGGTTATAATTGAATTGAGGAAATAAAGTTTTTGTTTTAAATTAGGATTCACCTTGTTTAGTCACATAAAAATATTGTTTTTAAAGTAAAAGTTATCATTTTCCGTCAGCAAATCAATTAAACAATTCATAATTGGCATTGTCCTAATGGAACAATTATAATAT
Source organism: Abscondita cerata (assembly GCA_030710515.1). NCBI lineage: Eukaryota > Metazoa > Arthropoda > Insecta > Coleoptera > Lampyridae > Abscondita > Abscondita cerata. Next base: position 31,124 of record JALBCR010001869.1, read on the forward strand.
TTAAATAGTTTATTATGACTATTGTTTCATTAATAAATACTACTAATATAACGGTATATGACGTATTGTTGTATTTCATGGTTGTTATATGTATTTTAAATTTTATTTCATTCACTACATCTTTAGGCGTTTTGTATTTAGTTTTATCTAGATTAGTTCTGGATATTATATAACGTTTAGGTTTAATCAAAGTCAAAAATATGTAACAAAATTCTGATTTTTTTTTTCCAGTTCTTCATATTTATACACGCACTGGGAAAATTAATGTTATCCACAATCACCTTATTATAGAAGTTTTGTTCACATGTATGAACTGTCTGAAGTACGACTTTATTCACTAACAGAATAGTAACGTTCGCTCAGAGCGGCAGTAAAAGCATTTTTAGTTCCGCTACTAATAGCAACCGGCTCTGTACAAAAAAGAGCAACTTTAGCTTCAAAAATAGTAGGTAAAAGCCTAAGTTTACTGACGTTCGTTGAAAAAATTACTTGATTCAACTAACGAGATCAACAAAAATAATAGGAATCGATCAACATCTCCTTATATTTTAAAAATTTTAATGATTTTTGAGGTAATAGTGACGTCAGAGCGTAATGTATGTTGTATTGTATAAATGTCACTATTTCCTTGTGTTTTTTGACAAATTTCTTCTTTCTCATAAATGAACTAGTTCAGTTTACGAATACGAGCTTTTATTACCATACATTTTGTAGCAGCTTGTCGTCTGAGTTTCTTGGTATTTGACTGAACACGACTTGTTCGAGTATTTTTTGGGTTTTACAGGGAACTGCTCAACCTAATAACATTTATTTTCTTTTTCACAAATTTACCTACATTTTGTGCTCCTCGGTAATTTAATTAGTACAACAGATGTAGATAAATTAGAATAAATAAAATGACAGGTTCAATTCGCTAACGATTATTTTTTTTGTTGCAGATACAGAAAACTGGCTTTGAAATGGCATCCTGACAAAAATCCAAATAACTTAGAAGACGCCAATAAAAAATTCAAAGAAATTTCCGAAGCTTACGAAGTTTTATCTGATGGTAAGTTCTTCTCAGTTACTCGAAAACAAAAATACGTCGCAGTAGAATAGAGGCTCTAAATTATCTACCTGTAATTTTCTATAGACTCGAAACGAAAAATCTACGACAACCGTTTCTATCAACGGACAAGCACCAACAAATCTTCACGTAGCTTTAGAAGTTATTTTGATAACCACACCCCTTTTCATCGAAGTTTTGGTACTTAAATTTGGTAGAATGCGTGTAACTAATGTTTTCAGTTTTTTTTGTGCTTTTAGTTAACATACAAGGCGCTTGACGTTATACGGTTGTTTTTATTTTTTTTATTTTGTCGATGTAAATGTATGCAGATGTAATTTTGAGAAGTTAATGATTTTGTTTTCTTATAGAAAAGAAGAGGAGGGTATATGATCAATACGGAAAAGAAGGTTTAATAAACGGTGGATCACGCTCTCGAAGTCGACATGACGACGACTTTGACATAGGTTTTGGTTTCTTTACATTCCGAGATCCCGAAGACGTGTTTAGGGAATTTTTTGGTTCAACTGTTAGTGATCTCTTAGCGGGTATGTTATTTTACTGTTGTAACTTTGCCCATTACCTCATCGACTTCTTTTTAGACTTTAATGGGCCTCATGATCTTCACCGAAGTAGACGAGGAAACCGCCATTCTCATCCTCAAAATCAAGTTAGTGCAGGTCTGTTCAACCCATTCGGTTTTGGTTTAGGATTTGGCACAAGCCTTATGGACGATTTCTTTCATAATGGCCCTACTCAGTTTTCATCGTTCAGCAGCTCATTTTCAAATGGTACTAATGGACATTCGAATGTAAAGAGAACATCCACATCTACGCGGTTTGTTGACGGGAAGAAAATTACCACCAAAAAGTAAGTGTAATATTTTTTATGGTAATACCCGCCTCACGGTTTCTTGTTCTTACTACTTCAGTTGTAATATTGAGACTAAATGACTACTTTCCGCTTGTGATTATGACTATGATGTGTTTACTCATAAATTGATTGAATCTAACCAATTTTGTCCAGATTTTTTAAATCTCATTTTAAAAAAAACCCTAATGAACATTTATTCTTTTCCAGAGTTTTCGAGAACGGAAAGGAAACAGTGGTCACATACGAGAACGATGTAATAAAATCAAAGACTGTAAATGGGGTTCCTCAAAGTCTCACTTACTAACTAACAAAAGATTATTGATGTGAATTTAAGTTATTTTTAGATTTGTTAAATTTACATTTGTTATTACACCAATATATTTTTGATAAACGTGGTAAATAACGAAATTATGGAACATAACACACAAAGAATTAAAAATCGATTTTAATTGAAGAGATAAATAAATAACATTCAGTTTTCAGATTTCTAAATGTATATTAATGAGAGTTAGTTTTTGTTATGGCGACACTTAAAAAGTGAATTGATTAACATTGAGAAATAAAGCACTGAGAAAAGTGAGTAAAATGAATCTGAGGTCAAGGATAATGACTTATTTTTTATTTCTTCCAACGTGTGTGTGTGTGTACAATTATTTATTTTTTTTATTTGAGCAAAATTTCTATTTCTACACTATTTCTTTCCTCTTTGAACACTTTTCTCTGTGACTATAATTAACAAAAATATTTCATCACACGCTTGTGCTTTGTCTAAGTAAATATTTTAATGGTTCTGAAAATGCTGATTATTAGTTCGTTAGACGGAAAGAGAAAACTGCTCAGGATTCATAATTAGTTTTAATAAGTTTTTTTCATAGGTAATTAGTTTATTTAGAAGTAATGTATGTACATTTAAGTTCTTATTTTTCCTAGATTAAGATAATGTATTGAACTTAGGTTTTTTTCTACAACCGAAATCTTTAATGTATGTTAACAACATGCGGTATAAATTTTCAAGTACCTATTTCTACTAGTTCGGTCTATGTCTACAATTATTTTTTTTTTAAATTTAAACCCACTACAAAAGATGCACACTAAGATGTAAATGTTTTGCGGATTATAATATTGTGTGTGCTTAGATTAAATGTGTACAGGTAAATAATTATAACGACCATATTTAGAAAATGAAATTATTCATCATTATTTGTCGTTTTTTTAAATATACGCCCTTTTAAGTGCTAGTAAAATTTCAAGAAATTATGAAGAATAGCTTCTTCCAAAAGTGTCCTAGTTTTTAGAAGGGGTAAGAAGAAGATGACGTTTTTCTAAACAAACTAAGTTTCAAAACTATTTTGGAAAAGTAAAACTGTTTATTCACATCGATCTAACAAAAGAAGGATAATTTATTTTACTTCAACGAACAATAATTTAAATAAAAAAATTAGAGGAAGAATTATGGTATCACCGAGTATTGAATTGTAAACAAGGGGATGAGGATGTCGACGGATCGAGAAAAGGGACAGTGTTAAAATTAAAAAAAAGTATACGTATAATAGGCCTTAAAGATGACGTTTTATTACTCTCTAAAGGAAACATGGAGATATTAAAGCCAAAACTCGGACAAAGAAATTATGGTTAATCTATCGAAGACTAGAAATAAAAAAAGAAAATTTCTCAGAAAACAGATTGTCCAAACTTTTCTCTCAAAGTGCAGAACAAACTATCTTTAAACAACAAAGAAAAAGCAGAAGTAATCGCCAACCATGTCGAATTGCAATTTACCAACAACGGAAAATCAGACGCAGAAATTACACAAGCAGAACAAGGCGTCATAAACCTAAAATATAAAGTTGAAAGGTAAATATTTCCTCCTATAAATGATCAACTAATTGGATTGTTCTTCCTTGAGGAGGATATAAAATATAAACAATTAACAAGTATATAAACCTAAATGTGTCAAAACCACCATCCTTTTCAGTAGAAGACGCATAAAAATAATTAATTTCTTCGCAAAGAAATGGGACCGGTTACGATGGCATAAATAACTTAACGTTGAAGAATCTAGGAGAAGTCGTCTTTAAAAAATTGAAAGCGTTTTTGCAAACGGATAAAAACAAATTAGTATATCACTAAAAAGAACTGATTCCATAAAATCAACTTAAATTCAGAAGAAAACTAGGAGCCACTCGACAAGCTGATTAATCAAGCCAATAATATTAACGGGAATCGGTGACAAAGAGATGTTACCTTTATACTGCCGCTGCGCAGTAACATAAGATTAACGGTGACATTGACGTTACGCTAATAAGCGATGACGTTTATGTCACCGTAATTTATTTATTTATTTATTCGTATGGTACATTATACAAATGTTGTATTGTGATGTAAGTGTTATGTATGGTGCCCCAGAAGATCAGTATAAACCTGTTTAGTGTGGTGACGAAACCGTGTGCAATAGTGGATTGGTTCGTCTTGGCAAAGCATTTACTTCAAGGTTTCGGAAAACCACTAAAACCTAAACATGCCAAATAGCAAAAAAAAAATAATGGAAAAACAGTTAAACAGGACAGAGAATACAAAACATTGCTGAACTTCAGATGTCCTTCAGATTTGTAAGCCATAATATAGCTTCATCCGTTAAATTATGAATGTTCACAAACTCTCCTTTAAACTTTGTTAATTGACAATCCTCTACAATATGTGTAACGGTCTCTGGTTCGTTTCCACTGTCACAATTTGGATTAGAAATCGCACCCCATTTGAACAACATAGAGTTGCAATAATAAGGAAATACCATTGTGTGATTTTGATAGGATTGATGTTTTCCGTTAATTTTATGTTACTGCGCAGTCGTAGTATAAGGGATAACGTTTAGCGTTACTAAATTAAATGGTATAAAATCTCTTTAAAGGACAAAGGTACAAAGAAATTGAGAATAACTTACAACCCATACCAAATTTGCAAATAAGTGGAAAATAAAAAGGAAAAAGGGCTGGACACAGTCTTCCGCGAAAAGAAGTGTATTCACAACTTCATCTACTGTGGAAAGAAGAAAGTAAAATTCAAAAAATGAAATAAACTGCTGTAGTAAAATTCACGAAGCAAAATAGCTTTCACGTTTTGAACACACAGTGTGCACGTGAATAGCGGAATTTAAACGAAGAATATTATTTGTATCAGGCACGAGTGGAACATTTACTCAAAATGATCTGGTATACATTACGATCACGAAACATATTTTATTGAAAAATTTCCCGAATGCCGATTTCAAACGAATCAAGTGCATTCTACCAAAAATATGTAGTCTTGACAAAAAGTAAATAAAAAATTAAATTATTGAACTTCCAATTTTTGGCGTCGATAATTATAGTCTCGCTCAAATTATCGCGTAATTCGTCTGAAATTCGTTGTTATTAAAAAAATGGAAATTTGTCAGTGGCTCAAATTTTATGAGGGATATTCTCAAAATCTATATTGTGATCAGTATCGAAATGATGCTCAGCCACGGCAGATTTGGTCACAAGATAGATTTTGAAAAATTTCGCTTTGGTTGCCAATCTTCTTCCTTTTCCAATAGAAAAATCAGGGAAAGTATAGATATCATTAAACATTCCAACATCCCATCATTAACCCCGCCCCTATTTCGAACAAATCAGTGGCGAGTTTAATGACTCATTGCGTTTCTCTTCTATATAATACAGAAGTATTTCCCTTAATTACTTAAGACTTCTTTCAGTCTAAAATCTACCTTGATTGACAAGTTGATTACTTGACTTTTAGTAGTCTACCTTGAACTTTCGTTTTTTTGTTTCTCGCCCTGATAAAGCCTCTTACGATAAGTGGCGAAACGTTGGCAACTAGGGTTACCATTTCGACAGGTCCAACACCGGAAGACATTTTTGTTTTAACCATGACTACGGCTGTGGAAGCCTCAATTATTACCTTACCTTACTGGTTTTCGGATCTTCGGCTGGCTGGATGCAGCGTTCCAGACTTAAAGGATAGTATAGAAAATGAGATCGATGGTTCTAAGAAGCGCACGCTCAAGGACGTCGTGACCGGGAAGAAATTAGTCATGTGTTATTTTTTACAAACTATTGGAAACTGATTGATAGAGTACTTAAATCAGGTTGGTTTATCATAAATGAAATAGTAATACTAATATATTTATATATATATATATATATATATATATATATATATATATATATGTATATATATATTTATTTACGCTTTAAGCAATCCAATATTAGTATTTATTTATTATTTATTACTATACTCAGTATACTATTGGCGTGAGTAACAAACCTGTCAGAATTATCGAATCTCCCGTATTGCAGTGGCGTAGGTACCTGATACGTTTGGAAAATCATATTTTTAGTAGGTAAATATATTATAATAGTAAAATCTACCTTGATATGAATTATTATGTGGTTTCTTTTATTGTTTCAATGCTTACTTTGTGGAATCTATTTTTCATAGTAAATAATTTAATTGTTAATATTCCACTGTTTATTAAGATATAAATAGATACAAAACTTTTGTAAAACACAGTATTTGAATATAAAATTAAACTCTAAAATCGATAAATGACAAATGTGTCGTTTCTCAATTTGTCTATTTTAAATTTTAATTTTATATAGGTACGTATACTGAGTTTTACGAAAGCTATGAATCTATTTGTATCTTATTAAACTGTGGAATATTTCAAAAAAATGATTTACTATTATGTGGTTTGTTTCTTATTATTACAATTAAGAATCGATATAGCTAAATAAAGTAATTTTAAAGTTGCTAACATTTACGTACGTGAACGCTTTCACGAGTCGACACTAGATGTCGAAAAACTTATCGTTTATATATATATATATATATATATATATATATATATATATATATACAGGGTGTCCAGAAACTCTTCTGACGAACGAAGACCGGAGATTCCTCAGATAATTTTAAGACAATTTAACCCAATTCACCTAGTCCGAAAATGCTTCCTAAGGGAGCTAGAGCTCTTTGAAGATGGCGCCTTGTAAATAGTTTTTTTAAATACCTCCAGAACGCTTCTACTTAGAAAAGCAAAAACTGGTATGCTTGTTTAGCCTTCAGAGATGAATCGATTCCATCAATTGCGAATTTCTAGTACCGGTCATAGGCGTCCGTTTTGGGTAGGTCAACGGTTATTTTAAGGCATAACTTTTTTGTCTTTAACTTTTAAGCATTTGTGACACTAGATTATTAAATTTTCCGGTATTCTAGTACTAAAAGGTACTCTTACTTTAAGTCATTAGGATACACCGTTTTCTAGAAAACTCTGAACTGCCAACAAAAGTAAAACCTACGTTTTTCATTGTCAAATTGTTGTCAGTTCGCGAAGTTTATCTTTTAATTTTTTACTTTACCAAGCGCCATCTTCAAAGAGCTCTAGCTTCCTTAGGAAGCATTTTCGGACTAGGTGAATTGGGTTAAATTGTCTTAAAATTATCTGAGGAATCTCCGGTCTTCGTTTGGCAGGAGAGATTCTGGACACCCTGTATATATAAATAACCAATATAATAATGGATCCTATATTCATACATAAAATAGTAATACTAAACTCAATTTAGTGACAGTGGTGAAAACACGCAAGTATTTTTTTTCGGAAGCTGCTTTCAAATTCCACAGTCGTATTTTGTAAATCTAGATCAGCATTTCATGTAGTTTTCTTTATGATTCGATGGAGAGAAATATATGTATTAAAAAAGTATAGGGGTCAAACACTGAGTACACTTTACAATACATACTGTAGGTGGAGAAGGATTGTACAAGAGTAGTATGTCAAAAAAAAAACGAAAAAGTGTGGCACAGGCGTGTTATAGAGGTTGTCCGTACTAACGGAAAAATAAATGATGGTGAAACATATTTTACTTTACAGCGCATACTTTTTTTTGCCGTTATAATCGGATTGAGATAGTAGACGCCTGGTAGAAGTAAATTCGTTTATTGATGTTTGTTGACACAGTGTAACTATATCTACTACCTACAGTTTCTGCTTGGATTGCAGTGTACATTAATTTATTTATACAGCCATTTATGTTGGTTGCTTGAAATCAATTATGTGCACGTTATCATTCTGCAAGGTCGATGTTTGTTGAATTTTGAAATTACTCGCATTTCTCTTAGGACCCTTCTTCCAGAGATAATGCCTATCAAGATAGTTTGCAGTTTAGGACCCAAATGAGCGTCTAACTACACGTCGCTAACTCTCCCAGAGCACAATAGAATCATAATAGTGTTATACGTTGATGCAACTGTTCAACGTTTTGTTTGTAGCTACTTTGAGCGTCTAAAACTTCTGTGAACTTGTTAGTTCCTTTACAAGCGTTTGTAGTGATTGAACAGGATGGAATGATTGTATCTTATTTTTATAAAATTGATTGTGTAGCATCGTTTTAAAGCGGGGTAATCATTGTTGTCAGTATTCAGCTGGTGTGCAATGGAATTCATGGAACGATGGGTTTTTGTTGGTGTCCATTAGTCCAAATCATTATATCCCATTTGGATAAAGTTAAAACAAAAAGTTGGTTATGTAGCATCGTTTTAAAGCGGGGTTATCATCGTGGTTAGTATTCAGCTGATATGCAATGGAATTCATAAGACGAGGGTTGTTGGTGGTGTCCATTAGCCCAAAGCAGTTATAGGAACCAAAAAATATACACATACTTATTCTTTAAATAAATTTGAATTTTTTCTCTCAATTATTTATGCGGTTTGATGTTTAATTACGAACTCGTTCTTTTGAGAAAGGGAGTCGGTCGTTAGAAGCCGAGAGTTCAGACGGTGATAAGAAGAGAAGAAGCGCTTTTTTGAAGTTAAGAAAGAACGGAAGTGCGTGTTTTGTGATAATTTTTAAAAATATTTTAACAAGAAAGCGCGAAGAATGGGAAAATTTGTTTTTTGTCATAAAATCGATGTCTGAATACAATCTGAATGGTAAAATTTTGGTTTTGCCAGTTATTTTATGTGTATTTAAATGAAAAGTTACGTTAGTTGCTTAGGGATTAGTTGTACGTACTAATAATCAATGGTTGTTAATGTTGAGGATAATTCCATAAATAATAAATAAAAACAGCTATTCGTTAAAAGAGTACATACAATGCAGTTCTAAAAGAGTTTTGTTCTTTTTAGAAATAGTATGATAAAGCTATAAAACAAATAAATAGGGGAATGTACCCATTTACGAATGGTTTTATGCAAAATTTTATTTTATTAAATTGATGGTCAAGATAGGCCGAAGTACGAAATAAAGTTTTTTGTATTTTAAAGGGTATTTACTAGTTAGTGATACCATTGGCATTTCTGTACAGTTTGCAGTTATTATTCAGGGTGATTGGCCGATGACCAAAAAAATCCGAGGCCATAGATTATTTGTGTTAAGGTACAAAGCATAAGTTGTCTTTTTATTGGAAGAATTTAGTGCCGATGTGGAAACGATTCACGTCCAGGTATGGTTGTCTTTGGTGACCGACAAATGATGACATCCACTAACAGTCTTTTTTACTTTCTTTACATTTTATGAAGTAGACAGACAATAAATAATCACTTTCGCTTACCCATAAAGACAGAGTAAGGGAGATGTTGTCGCTAGCATACCGCATCACAGGCGAAATATCCTGGGTGGAGTGGCGAGATTTTGGTATAAATTGCTGTTTTGGGTGAAGTGACTGTTATGATAGGTTCGTATACCAAAGCTCTACACGCTGACGCGTTGAATGATTATGTTTGATATTTGAGTTTGCATGTGTAACGAGTGGTGTGTGCACGTGATAGGTTTTCTTGCTCGTTTAGGTCGTTTACAGTTTGTCAAAAGCATGGGCGTTGTACTACTAAAACAACCGATTTGTTTTAAAGAACATTAGCTTGGTTGTTCAGTACATGCCACACTGTTTGCTAAAGTTACATTAAATTGCAATATGTGACTTTTGACAATGGAAGTCATTTTTACTGTGGAGGTACACATATTTGAAATCATGTGCGACAACGACCAATACAAATTTTATATTCCTTTATAAGTAAAATGTGTGTCTTCCTTTATATATTCGTCGGGGGAACGTGGCTTTGCGCCGAGTGTGAAACCGAGACGAATATTGACTACGTCACCTTATACATCCGTTGGGGAAAGGCGGCTTCGAGCCGAGAGTGGAACCGATGCGGATATTGACAACATGACTTTATATATTGGTCGGAGAAACGCAGCTTTGTGCCAAGCGTGGAACCAAGGCGAGTATTACTACAAAGACTTCCTATCTATTCGTCGGGGAAGCGCGGCTTCGAGTCGAGCGTGGAACCGAGACGAGTAGTTTAGATGACAGGAGAAAGTTTATTCCCCTTTTTATTTACTGATTGAGTACAGTATGTGTAACGAGCTGATTGTGTATCACTTGATGTAGGTTACATCCATATACAGTGATAGTATCCTCTTGCAACCAAGAGTTGCACCATAGAATAAAGTTTCAGCGTGTTTGCATTCAAGGGAACTTCTGCATTCTGAGTGATGTAAGAATTGCTACGGATGTTACTGTAATATGGTAATGTATTTTTACTACCAATAAATTATTGAATTTATGGCCGAACCCACATATATGTACGAAGCCCAATTAGGAATGATTTTATGATGAAACCGACGTGTACCTAGTATTACAGCCACTGCAATCAAACTCTAACCTGTTATGTGTTTATCCACTATAAATTTTATGATGACATGTTATGCTTTGTGTCTGTGAATGTTTTCCATAACCGTTGTCTACATGATTTACATTCGTTTATCATTTACATGTTTGATTAATATGTGTATTCGTAAGTAAACCATGTTCTGAACAGAGAAAGAGTCAAACTGAGTTGCATAACGATAGAAACGTTTGTTTCTTTTCTTACGTTTCAGGTGTTTGCTGATTCCTAGACTAGTCAGTCCAGATCCATTGTGTTTGGACCTGTCGTTTTCCTCCAAAATAACTAGTCAATTTATCATACTTTAAATGACATAAAGTGACTCCCCTCCCCCATTAGTACAATCATAAAGAAATAAAGTAATTATTTTGTTAAAGGCCCAGATAAGTCTTTTATTCAGTTTTCAGTTCAAGATGCTAACCTTCATTTCCTGTTCTCTATTATAACGTAGGTATATGTTGTGTAAGAGATTTTGGTGCCCACAACAGGGGGCGCTCCAGGTCAATGCCTTAACTTGAATAGATCTTATTCAAGTTAAGGTTACCTAGTTTTCTTATAGGTAGGTTAACATAACGAAGAGAAAGACGATGACGTGCTATTCGAGTATTTTTGCGGTAAATTTAAATTTTGTTGGTTTAGATACAACAGTTGACGGGCGTAGTTTGGGTTGCATATATTTACGAGTAAGAGAGGTATAGATCACTACACAGTTGATCCTACCAAAATCTTACTACATCGATGTAGGTAATGTAGGTGGAGTTGGATAAAACTTACGACCAGCCTGGTCGTGTCGTTGTGCGGTTTCTTGCACGAAAACGTTTCATGTAGGTGGATTATAGTCAGTTATACTAGGTAGTGCTCCACTCTGTATATGAAGTTTTATGTAAAAGATAATAAATTACTCTTCATATTAAAAAAGCATAGTAGGAGATTTTTGAAGGTCAAAGTATACATGTTAAAGAACATACATTATTTTTTAACGTACAACTCAAAAATAGAAAAAGATACAGAGTGATCCATTTAAAACAACCCAACTTTGATATATTACGTGTTTTTGGAGTAATCTCGATATACAGTGTGTCCCAGGATTGATGTTACAAGAGGTGTAATGGACTAAAATTTTTTGAATTTTATTTCAAGATTCTGGAATTAAGCCCTGCTTGGCGTGAAACAAATTTTAAGAATTTTTTCGAATTTAAAAAACAAAATGGCCGTGACGGTGAAGCAAGAACTATTTTCTTTTCAGGTAAAGTACCCTTTTGGTTTGCGATATGGAAAAATGTTACTAAAAGAAGTTGTTCATAATGACAAATCATGGCCGAATACCAAATTTCAGGACAATCTACCTACTATCATTAAACTGTCTGTTTTAGATTGAACAAAATAAATTGTAGGTATCTAATTCATTTATTAAAATTTTTATTTGTAGACCATTGTACGAAACAAATAGTATTTACTACAAATTTAACTTACAAAACGTAACACAAGATTGTACTGCAATAAATTATCTATTCAAAGCAACCGCCACCATTTTCTACACATCTTTCTATGCGACGTCTGAATCCTATAAAACTGTTCCGAATTTCCTCTATGCGTATTTGTGTTACTGCGTTTCTTATACTTTCTTTAAGGATTTCTCTACTGTTGGGTATTGGTTGAGAGTAAACCAGTTGTTTGAGGCGACCCCATAAAAAGAAATCTTATATGGTGAGGTCGGGCGACCTTGGAGGTCACTCAATTGAACCATTTCTAGCTATCCACTTTTCTGAGAACATAGAATTTAGCCACTCATCTACGCGTGCTGTCGAATGGGCAGGGCATCCGTCTTGTTGGAAATACATTGCTTGTCTTTCTGTTAGCGGCAAGTCATCTAAGTAGTCTTCCCTGAATTTTCAAGTAGCTGTAGATAAACATTTTGATTTAACCGTCCCTCTTTGAAGTAAGGTCCAATTATGCCAAAACGATATGAAACAGCACACCACACATTCACTTTTTGGTAATACTGTCTTTACAGTTGATCCGAAAGTTTGGATTTTCTGTAGACCAGTAGCGACAATTTTGAGAGGAAACAACGCCATTGGTAGTAAAGTTGCTTCGTCTGAGAATACAACGTTTTTATAAAAATTCGTTCTTGAAGACATCGCTCCCCGATGGTAAGACAAAATAATAATCTACGACCTTCATCACCTTCTTCGATAGAGTGCACAAATTTTGGTTTGAATGCCTTTACATTGGTCGACTTATAAATTCTTTGCAGTTCTGATTTACTAATATCGAGATTACGCGAACCTTCCCTTAATGATAGTCTGGGATGTTCATCCACTGAATCAAGGGCAAGAACAGTTGCGGTATTATTTTCGTCATATTTCGCGCTGCCAGATGCAAGAAATTTTTTAACTATTCGCATGGCAGTCATACGTGTAAGATTGGTGTTGGGAAATTTTTCGTTAAACCGTTGCACCACTACTCTTAGGGCCGTTGGTCCAAGCCCGTAACACTGAACAAGGTAAATTCTCTGTTGTAACGATAACTAATCTAGCAGTAATATACTTTCAACTAAAGGCAGTTACTACAAATTGCAATCTGACAGTACTTGATATTATACTCAAAGATTGTTGTTTTTCATGACCCTCCATTGTTATTTTCTTTATTTCACTCCGTTTGGTGTAAATTCCGAATTCGAAGATAACGCTGAGTAATTTTTAAAAAAAAATTTATCGTACATCAATGATATTATTAAGCTTTGTTAGTTAAATTTGTTGTAAATACTATTTGTTTCGTTCAATGGTCTACAAATAAAAAATTTAATAAATGAATTAGATACCTACAATTTATTTTGTTCAATCTAAAACAGACAGTTTATTGAAAGTAGGTAGATTGTCCTGAAGTCATGATTTGTCATTATGAACAACTTTTTTTAGTAACATTTTTCCATACCGCAAACCAAAAGGGTACTTTACCTGAAAAGAAAATAGTTCTTGCTTCACCGTCACGGCAATTTTGTTTTTCAAAAAACGAAAAATTCTTAAAATTCGTTTCACGCCAAGCAGGGCTTAATTCCAGAATCTTGAAATGAAATTCAAAAAATTTTAGTCCATTACACCTCTTGTAACATCAATTCTGGGACCCACTGTATATGTATGTCTTAAGATTTCTTACATTATTTCTCGTTTTAATGCTTCCGAATAATTTGTTGGTAGTGCCCACCCTGTATATTGAAGATTTATGTAAAAGATAATAAATTACTCTTTATATTAAAAAAAGCATAGAAGGAGATTTTGGAAAGTTAAAGTTGCGTCGTTTTTTATTTATAAATTAAATTTTCTCTGATAAAAAAAAAAACATTTTTGGCGTAAGAATAGTTTCTTGCAAGAAAACGTTTGATATAGGTGGATTATAGTCAGTTAACTACCTCAACGTGGTTGCAGCGTTACCATTTTGCAAAGACTTGTTCCACTTAGAGATTATGAGTATTCTCGATTTATATAATTGTTTGGGTTTACGAAATATGCTAGCGGGTGCAAGCCAGTGAAGATCTAATTAACTAGTATGGGGTTAACATTTTCGGACCTAACTTTTTATATCTTAAATGAGAGGCGCAAAATATTTTTTGGGGCTGATTTATTTCATATTAATTTGTTATAAATGATTTAAGGTTAAAGCAGATATAGCTCTAGCAATTATTATTAGTTATAAAAAAAATTACAATTTGATTCTGTTGTAGCAATACCCTTAATCTTTGGGTTAAGTATAAATTTTAATTTTTTCGCCTAATTAAGTAATAGAAATTAAAAGATGTGTTCCTCTGAGCGGAGGTCAACCTCGACACAGAAGGAACAAATCTTTTAACTTTTAATTTTTTTAATTCGCATCCTGTATAATACAAAACAGTTTGTACGGTATGAATCACACTCGAATCAAACAAAATAGAGTAGATTAAAAGTTAATTTTTTATCACCTACAACACCTGCATCTGTATTAAAAGATAAGTAAATCATTAGCTGCTTGAAATTTTGTGCACTTTTTTTAAATCAGTTTGCCTTCGGTCGTGGTATGTAGACTACATTAAATTGTGTCGCGTGTGTCGTTCAATTAAAATGGCGCAGAAGGGTAGATCGGAAGGTAAGATTTTTACAATTTTGTGAGTGTTTTTAATTTGTTATACAGTGTATCTACTTAAGTTGGAACCATATGGAAAACTTTTTTATTATTGGTTTTTTTGGAAAAAAGTTATTCTTAATAAAAAGTTCTGCATGATCCAAAACTTAAAATGCAACCATCAGATATCAATTTTTTTAAACCGTATACGAAAAAATATAAATTTTGATCAAGAGTAAAGTACCATTATTTTTTACAATTTTTTTTACAGTTTTGGTGATTATTTACGTTTTAATTTATATTTCAAAGTTGGTCTGCATTTAGACCATAATATAAACTTTCCATTTCATTCTTGTTGGTGTCTAATTTTCTGTTTCTTTACTTTTTGTTGTCTTTTCTTAGCTTTTTTTGTTTTCGATTTTATTCCAATAATGTAAATCGTCACGATTTGAGAATTTGTGCCATAAATATCTACTATAATGATTAACCTGCAGCATAACATCGACGCTGGTACGATCATCTGAGAATGAATGAATGAATGAAGGAAAATGTCTTTATTAACATAATATAAATTAAGATATACAAAAATTTGAATTCTTTTCAAGGCGAGGTCCAGTAAAATAACAGAAGTTATTCTCTGCTCTAACCTAACCTTTATAAAACTAAACCTAAGTAATTCCAATAAATTTAAGAAAGAAAAATTTGTACTTTGCACGTAATGCGTTCAAACCTTACTATACTAATTTTAAAAATGAAATTAAATATGTTATTGATTAATTATAATACCTTTGTTATTGGCAGTCTAATAAATACCTTCGCATTCTTTTTTGAAAGTTAAGAGAGACAATTGTTTAAAGTTAGGGGAATTCTGTTGTAAATGGAAGCAATGCAATAACTGAAACTTCTTTTGTATAATTGCAAACAATGAGGTGGAATAGTTAACATTCCCTAAATCTAAGGTTGAGGTGATGTACGTCTGTTCTATAGCTAATTTTATGATGTAAGTAAGGAGGCGATTGATTTATTACTATGGAATGATAGAGGCATACAGAGTGAAAATATCTTCTATTACCCATGTTTAGCCAACCAATTTGACCTAACTTATAAGACACCTTTGATCTTCTTGTTAGGCCGAAAATATATCTAATACAAGACTTTTGAACCTTTTGTACTGAGTTTGCGGTTAATTTATCAATGCATGGGCCATATACAGCATCGCAGTAGTTGAATTTAGATAAAACAAGTGACTCGCATAGAATTTTTTTGGTACGATGATCAAAAACATGTTTGTTTGCATATAGTTTAGTCAATGCCGCATAAGCCTTTCTAACATTAAGTGTTACATGATCTCTAAATCTCAATTCTACATCCATTAACAATCCGAGATTTTTTACAATATTTACTATCGGAATTGGTACATTATTTATTGCGATTGAAATGTAAGGTGATGCAATAACTCTATCACTGCATTTACCAAATATGATGGCTTGAGATTTTGCAGGATTAAGTTGAAGAGAATGTTTGTTACACATTTCGTGTAGTGAGTTCAAGTCTTTATTAATTGTAATACATGCACTTTTTGCCTCTGACGGCGGGAAACTGTAATATAACTGAGTATCGTCTGCATGCTGATGAGATTGGCAATGTTTAATTACGGATAAGAGTTGGGAAGTATACACAGAAAATAAAAGAGGGCCTAATACAGAACCTTGAAGTACGCCAGTATTAATATCCCTAAAGTTTGATATGTCGTCAGATACTTTAACCGCCTGCTTACGACCCCCAGGTAACTCCGGAAAAATGAAATGGTAGACTGAGAGAAACCAATATATGACATAATCGATAACAGCAATGAATGATTTATTGTTTCAAATGCTTTCGAAAAATCTAACAGGACAAGAACGGTTAGTTGGCCTCTATCTGTAGCAGTTAAAATGTCGTCAACAATTTTCAGAAGTGCGGTATTACAGCTATATCCAGGTCGAAAACCAGACTGTACCGGAGAAAGTATGTGATTTTCATAAACAAAATTACTGAATTGCTGCGAAATTACCTTTTCTTGTATTTTTACATAGTACCGGAAGTAAGCTAATTGGTCGAAGGTCTTTAAAAGATGTTGGGTTTGATGTTTTTGGTAATGGGACTACAATTGCACGTTTGAATAAGTCTGATATGTGAATGTTTTAAAAGAGAAATTGACTATATGTGTTAGGAAAGGGAGGGAAAGAGAAAATTAAAAAAAAAAAAAATAAAAAAAAGGAAAAAAGAAAGAAAGAAAAAAGTTTTTTTAATAGAAAAAAAAAAAATTTGTTTAGAAAGGGTTAAAAAAAAAAAAAAAAATGGGAAAAAAAAAATTTGTTTTTTTTTTTAAAAAAAATAAAAAAAAAAAAAAGGATTAAGGGGTGAAAAAAAAAGAAAAGAAAAGATTTTATTTTTTGTTGGGGTTAGAGGTTGGTGGTGGGGGGGGGGGGGTTTTTTTGTTGTTGTTGTTTTTTTTTTTTTTTTTGGTTTTTTTGGGTGGGGGGAGTGGCGGCTCGTGGTCAATCATACTGGGAGGTCAAAAATTAATTTAAAAAATAGGCATACTTAAAAAATATAAATAACTCAAATGCACCGCAAAATTTTATACAATCTACAATTTTGTTCAAAATATAGCGATTTTTCGAAACATTTTCATTAAAATCTCTAAGGGATTTTCTATAAGCATTGTCTAGCTGTGTACGAATATCAACATTTCCTACGGTTGCAAAATTTACCGAGCATTTCATGTGTTCTGCAGACGAAGCATGTTTTTTTATTTCTCTTTTAAATGTTTTAAATCTCTTACACCGGATTTGCACCATAGCGAGTCTGACGAGTCTTTAGAAAATAATAAACAAACAAAACAGTAAAATACGTTTGATACTTCACAACCACATATCCAGTCAGCTAAATCGTACATTACCTTGCGAAAGTTTCGATGAACATCTTTATTTTTGTCTTTGCTAGTTTGTCGTAAACTTAGTTCTGGCAAAGGACGACCATTTGCCTTGAACTCAACTAATTTTGTAAAATTAAGTTTGTTAGCACTTTTTAGTTGTTTAATTTTCTGCACTACCGACATTTTCTATAATAGCGCATGCACACGCGAACCAAAAATAGTATTTTTACAAAACAACACAACAACAGTAAAAAATATCAATATAAATTCTTAAATTGATTTAAAACACGCGAAAATCGAATCAAAAATCGAGCGTAGTTGTACACCCTATTCGAAGTCAACGTAAACTGCGGGACCCGGCTTATGACCCAAAGTTGATTATTGCTTCGGACGTTCGCGTTTATTCGGGCGCTGCACGTTTTCGAGTTTTTCCGGGTAGATCTAATTCAATGAGGACAATTCGCACCGCCAGCCCAAGGTTGAAGAGGATGAATTACGAACGACGGCCGATAAATTTTAAGTTATTATACTTGCGACTTTTGCGAGTAAATTACCTATTTTAATAAAACACGTAATAATTAATATTTTTTATATATTGTCAAAATTTTTGGGAGGTCATTGACCAAATGACCATATGGACAAGCCGCCACTGAAATATTTTACAAATCACTTAATTTTAAAATATAACAAAATGCAAGTAATGTGATACTTTTATATGATTAAATGTAAATCAAAAATTAATACAATGATAAACGTAACTGGATAACGACAATATGTACAAATTATAGTAAAGAAATTATTTATCAGTGTGACAAGGTCTTTAAACTTTTGTGCAAATAAATAAATTCAAGCGGCTTGCATTAATAAGGTATTTTGTTTAGTCAAATCTTCTCTTATAGTAATTCCGCTGTTTTTGAGAATTTTCTTGCTATCGAAAACGCTTTTCCTTTTCTTATAGTTATTAAACAGTACAATAATTGCTCGAGATGTTTGACTTCTAACGTTTTTAGGACCTACTCTATGTACACGTTCGATATCTTCAGATTTTATATCAACATTAAGTTTATAGGTAAACAATTCCAGTACAAGCTCCTCTGGATTATCCTTTTCGCTTTCAGGATGCCGAAAATACGAAGACATCTTCGACGTGAATACTGTTATTGGTTATTTAATTGCTGTTTTAATGTATCAACATCGTGCTTTAGGGTTTTATTTTCTTGTTCCAGCATAGAAACATTCTTATTAAGAGTTTCGATTTACGTTGAACATCTGCTAGCAGAACACTAGCAATATTTTACAAATTGGATTGATAAATTCTTCGGTTTTGAATAATTCCTTAACTTTTGCGATTAAAATATCGTTTATGTCATCGATTTGACCTTTGGTGAACGGCATTATGGATAAGTTTACTTACAGAATTGTGTAGATTAATAATTCACTTTTTAAATGCACTGAATAGTGATTTACAATGGAGCACACAACAATACGTCCACTAGTTACAACGATACATTTCGGAAGTGTATCGGAATTAACACGTTCTCCAGTACAATTTTGCCACCAAAGTTTTGATTGAAATATTAGTAAAGATTGGTAAACGTTTGTATTTGCTTGTATCACGGATTATTTTACAAATTATGCTTGCACTTTATTTTTTAACTTGCAAATAATAATGTTGACATTTGTTTGTCTTTAATAACTTCGTTAGGAATAAAGTAGAACATACTGGGAGAAATACCACTAGAGTTCAGAAACGCAAAATTATTGGTTTTTGTATCTACTTGTTTTTACGTGTTCAGTTGAAAGGATTTTAAATAAAAATTGGTTTTCAAATTTTTCAATTCAAGGCAACAAGTTACCGTGTTTTTAGGGAAAGTGGGTTCCACTAGACCTTCAAATTTAAATTCACTTGGTAATAAAACCTATTCCTATTACTTCTAAAAATAAAAGTACTAGATTTTAGCTTGAGGTGTGTTGTCTCCCGACGCAGTGCGGATAATACGTGTATAATACACTATTCTTTTCTGTGACGAAATAAATGACGATTTAATATTGAAAAATCATATTACAATAGAATTAGAAAATTATTGAGGGAAATTTGGTGTTAAAAATAGTACTCACTTTTTTCCGAGGAAAAAAATAATTTACGACACTTTGTTATCTGTTAGTAGAGATAAAAAGTTAGGATTTTACTCTTTGAAACTGTATCAAAATATCATGGTTTCGAATTAAAATAGTTTAATTAAAGTAAAAAAGCTCATTAATTATAAACATTGTTTCAAAAATTACAATTCCAACTGATCTAAAATAATAGTAATAATTTACAAACAATTTACACATAAATAATAACGTACCTAATACAATGCTATACATAAAACATATCCAAACATTTACACTTATTTATGCAGTAATATTCTTATTTTACGGTGTGGTTTTGTGACATCACTGTAATTATAGCTTTAGAAATATGTTTATTAGCCTCCCACTTTAAGGTTCGATATAGTTTTATTTTAACCAACTGATCGATAATTAACAGTTTATGAGTGTCGCATTTCTGAACCATGAATTCACACTGCTGTTGAGACATTTTTATACGGAGTTTAATTTTTCCAATAAACCATAATCTGTTTTAATGAAATTCTTCAATAAAAGTTTCAATAAAAAAAACACAAATTTTGAGAATTCGGGTGATGGTCTGTGTAAGTATTTAATTCCATCAGATTTGCTGTAATCTTTATATAGAATTAATGATTCGTTCACATTGAAAACACTTAGTCGTTAACTGTTAGCATTTCCTTACACGTATTACAATGTACTTTTTATATATGTAGTGACTTAAATAACCCGCAACATACGACACTGAACAAGATTCTAAAGAACTATTAATTACGACATTGTCTTCATTGATTTTGTTCTCCAGACAGGTTCTAGACGATCTCTTTGTTTCATTATTTTCTACACTTTCATTTGTCCCAATTTTGTTATCATCTTCCTCATAGTTAGTGTTAAATTGTTCATCTATACCATATAGTATCTCGTCGTTATCTTTTTCACAATTCCCTTGTTCTATTGGTATTTGCAAGCGAATGTGCATGTTAGTGTTGTAATGCAAGCCTAAATTCGCGGGCAGACGGTTGGGCATTATAACCTCCTCTAGCACGAATCATTGAAAAAGCATTTTCTAGAGGATCTTGATTTATTCGTGACGTTAAAAAGTACAAAGTTCCTTCTCCTTTAAGTCCTCCCACAGACTTAAAATTGAATTTATAGTCCATTGGAAACCTGCGATACAGTATATATTTTCTTTCTACACCGTTCTCATAAAACTTGATGGAATTGAAGTATTGTACAGAACGTTTCAACGTTTCGCATGGCATGTCTTTAAAAACTGAAAGACCACGCTTGTAGGGATTCGGATCATTTACTGAAAAACTATTTAAACAGTCAAAAATGTTGTTAATTGTTTTAAAAAAGATGCAGTATCTAACGCCGTATTACTTGTTAATTGACCGTCATCACAGCACTGCTAATTGCTGCAGATACAGAATTGCTAAATACCTGAGCGGCGTATTTAACACGCATCTTTTGAAAATTTGATGGGTTAATATGTTTGTCCGTAATTTTTAACATGGATCTTGCTACACTGCTACACTGATCAATATAAAAGTGTTGACAAAATCGGTCCACTGAATTTTTATTGTTGACGACTATTTCAGTTTGCTGTTCATGACATTGTTCCTTAAGCTTTTTAGTAAATGAGGAGGATCATACGCTACATATATTTTGTTATTGTCGATTTGAATTGTTGGATTTTCTTTTGTGGCGCCTAGACAAGATAGAGCACTTCTGTTATTAGATCCTTGGTCGCAAACTAACGCTCGAGGTTTCAATCCATTTGAAACAACTTATGCATCACTTGCTTTATAAGAGTACATAATATTTCGCTTTTAACTGAACCACTACTGGAAAATAACAAAATGGAATTTTCCATTATACAATATTCCTCTCAAATAAAAACCAATCCATGGTTACTTAAAACGGTTTACGTCCTAATTCCCCTAAATCTTGATATCCTTCGACGTAGTCCCAATATGGTTATAATTTAAATTTCGTTTTAAAGTAATTTCGTCACACATTACCACGCACTGCTTTTCTTTGTCTGTCATTCCTTCAACTTTTTTTAATTTTTGTATAGAACATTATTTGTCCCCGATCTTAAATTAACAATTTTCAACCACGACTTGATTGTTGAAATTGCTGGCAAAATAAATCCTAAATGGTTCAACATAAATTTGCAAGCGGTTTTTCTTATTGGTTGACGAGAAAATAGTTGTAATTACGTTGCAAATACTTTCCGCTAGAAAATATATTTTCATAAGTTCGTACATTATCAGATTTATAAACTGTCAGAACTTCTGGTGATTTCTGAGTAGGATTTCTTTCTAATCGCAAAGAAGACTTCGATGTATCCTGTTTAGGTTCATCTGCAATCAAAGCAAATAATTGTATTTCTTGAAATTTGGGCTTTTTAAAAGAACTTTATTTATGTATTGGCAAAATTTTTAATAAAAATGAAAGTATTTCTTGAAATTGATTTTGTAATTTGTACTTGCGATACCAGTAGTGGTGAGAAGATTGAAGACATGAAAGTGGTTAAAAGTGTTATGTAAAAAAATTGAGTTTTGAGAACGTTAAGATACTTCTCACCACTGGGCGGGCCCGATCCCGAAATTTTTTCGAATTATTGCAACCGTGATATACACAGCTTGATGACACGCAATAGTATTACTCATTTTAATGGATAAGTTTTAAACCAGCAATCGATCTTACATGTAAATAATAACTACCGAAATGTTTTAAAAAATCCAAAACCAACCCCCACCCAAAAACCCCCCAAACCCCCCAACAGGAAGACTAATTAATTTTTCGTTTTGTTGTTAAACTAAAAGTGGTGGGGTGATTTGATTTTGGTTTTTTTTGTTTTCTTTTTATTGTTTTTTATATGTGTTTATTTTTTTTTTTTTTTGAGCTCAGGAAATACATACTTAAAACCAATCTTGATTGTAATATTTTCATTGTAACAAATAAACAGATAATCATTAAGCTTTGCGTAGATGCTTCTTTAATGCGTTTATCATATCTTAAAATATAAGTACACCTAAAGTTGATATTGAAACAAATGTATTACGAGAGTCTTCGGATTATCGTTTGTCTTAGTCAGAAATTCTACAATTGCATACTTTTAGCAACACCTTTAGTAAATGAGTAGGCTTGTTATAATATTGTTTAGATGCAAACAGTTGAGTACGTTAGATTGTAATATAAGAAAATTCAACATTCGTTCCAACATAAAAGGGATAGCGTTTCTATGTTAAAAATTTTAATTTCAATGACCAAAATTTAGAAATTTACTTGCGTAAGCCTAATTTTCAAAGGAATAAACGATGTTAATGTAATAAATATATGAGTATGGAATTTTCAAAAGTATTTAAAGAAATTGTTTTTTTGGGAGGAAGTTTTTTCAACGATTTCTTTACGAAATTAATACTTTTAAATCTGCAGGTTTTTCATAATAATAAACTTTATTCACATGTGTATGTATACAATCTTTGTACATATATGTGTTTTTCTTTTTTTTTTTTTTTTTGCCAGTTACCATAACGTAATAGAAAAATTACAACAAAAAAAAATATAAATAAGACACACATTTAATTAGTACGTCGACAAAAATCAAAAAATTTTTTTTATTTTTTGAAACCATTTTTTTTTTTTTTAACAACAAATAACAATGCCCACTATTTCAATCAACGGCATGATGCATTGCCAGGACGACAAAATTACAGTTTTCTATTTCACATTTATCGGCAATACTGTTCTGTAAATTCTACAATACAATTGACGTATTTTTTTCACACAAAGATATAATCCCCCCCTGTTATTTTTAGAACATTTTTTGGGGTCCCATCCACCCATAAAGACTACCTTATCCACCAATTCTTTCAACAACCAACAAAAACAAAATCTCTCTCTCATATTTAAATTCACTTTTTGTCAGTCTGTATATGCTTTTCTGATGGCGTTATCTAAAATTCTATGAGCATTCACCTATGTATTTAGAATAGCTGCCAAACATATGATTGGTTATATTTCGTAAAAGTATAAAAAAGCTAAATCTGTATTTTTGAGGATTTTTAATTGAAATAGCACACAAAGTAAAATTTGTTTCTTACCCCCAAAAATTATTTTTTTTTTTTTTTTTTTTTTTATCCTACTCAAAAACCGAAAAACACATTACCCATGGCCCCAAAAGCCCATCCTCCAACCCCAATAACATCTATATATGGAATGCTTTTCTTAATATTGCATCTTTCAATAGGTAAAGCTCGTCTTCTTCTGCAACTTGCGACGTTTGCTTTTGCAGTTCATTTTCCATCTCTTTCCAATTTTTATAGAATTTTTAGGTTATAGTGGTTAAGTTCATGAGTGATAAGAATTCTTCCACTTATGGGTAACCAATACCGATTGAAGACTCATTTACATTCGAGTTTGATGGATGTGTTGAAATTTTAATAGCTCTGTTACAACTGTACAATAAAAAGTTAAAACAGATGTTATTAATTGTCGCTTTTTTCCATACTGCCGAATTGATCGTGATCCCTAACGTTTTTCAATTTGAGTAAGAAAAAAGGTAATGTCCACCAAGCGGTTTCCAGTTAGGGGAAGAATATAGGCTCTGTTAGCTACGCTTGTCGTCAGCGCTTGCGAATCAGCGCTTACAAACGACAAAAATTTGATTGCGCTTTTAAAGGAAACCGAACACAAAGAAAGCTCTACTGCGCTTATTTTGCTGCAATCGCCGACCAGCGAACAAAAATCTATAAAACATTGATTTCCAGTTTTACAGGCGCTGGCAAGTTGTTGTTAAATTATTTTAATGAAGATAGTTTATTAAATATAGTAGATTATTTTTGTTGCGTTTAGATGTGTTAGATTTATGCTCATATAGCTAAACAAAATTTTTGGGTTTTTTTTCACCAAATTCGCTTCCCGCGATTAACTTTATGAATATAAGTTTTTTGCAAAAAATTTTTAAATCTATAGGTACATATTACCTAACTAATAAAAAAAGTTCGCTCTCACTAGAAAACGGCATCTTCATAACCAGGCGTTTTACGTGATTACCTAAATAGGGACAAAGCGTTTTAAATAAGCGCTGGAAGGTACAGTGTTTTGCAATTATAATGGCGCGGTTAAGAGCAGGTATTAGTTGTTCCTCAATAGTACACATATATACAAAATGAAATGGGATAGATTTTGCTATTGTATGGGGTAGACTCGGTACAATTATCAAAACTTAGGGCCTGAAAGCTATAACTTGAAACTGAAAACTACTGCAAAAGATGATTTCATAATAGTTCAACGTTCATTAGCAGTTATACTGGATTACAGAAATGCAGGGTGATCCACTTAAGTTAAGCATGTTATTTAAGTTTTAGGTTGTTAGGTTATGCGATAGTATGAAAAACACCATGTACATCACAACATAATAATATTACAAAAAAAGGACGTTGAAATCTTTTAGCAAGGTGGTGTAAGACAATGTTGCTTGTTATTATTATCTTGAAGTTATTGAATTTGTTGGAAGGTTTGCAAATCAGGTAAAATCGATTTATCTCAGAAACGGAAGTAAGTAGGTATAGGAACATGTTAAAGAACATACATTATATTTTTTAAAGTATAACTCAAAATAGAAAAGATACAGGGTAATTTATTTATAATAACCCAACTTTGATATGGTACGTGTTTCTGGAGTACCCTGTACAATCCAAATATTTTTAAAATGTGGACTCAAATAATCTGGTTTTTTTCGAATTCCTGCTCGCACTTTCAAGTGACAAAAATGGTTTTGGTATCAAAACGCAGCTAAAATTATTGCGCATAGCGCTCGCTATCAGAGCTATCAGCTGAATTACACGGTCTTTTTAAAAATTAATCAATAAAAATTAGTAATTTTTGATGTTCATTTATTGTAACCTTCTTATTTAATTTAGTTCTAGTATCATTTGAAGCTGTTTCTTTAGAATAAAGCTTTTTATTTGCTTATTATTGACTTTTCTTTTAGCCTATTGTCAAAACGTAGGAATGTTGATTGTTTTCTTTCATTATCAAAACTTACTTTTATATTTATTGAGAAGTTTTTTAAAAACAACGTGAAATTGAGCTCCTAATAGCAACAGCTATACGAACTTATTTTAGCTTTATTTTGATACCAAAACCATTAACCTATGACCCGTTTTCAAGATTAAGATTTTTTACATTATTGGTCGTTTTTATGCTACAGAGTAATTCGTTGGTAATGCCCCACCCTGTATATTGTAGTTTTATGTAAAAGATAATAAATTACTCTTCATATTAAAAATAAGCATAGTCGGAGATGTTTGAAAGTCAAAGTTGCGATGTTTTTTATTTAAAAATTAAACTTTCGTTGACAAAAAAAACATTTTTGGCGTAACAATAGTTTATAAGGTTAATCGTAGTCATTGTCCCAAAACCAATGTAATAATATGGAAAATAAAAAAAACATTGTGAAAATGCAAAACTTGTATAATTTGTGGGAGATTACCTGCTAAGAAATTAACACAAAAATATCTTCAAACCGCTATGTGTCATTCCATTAGACGCTCTAACGAATAGCGATAACTTACCTTCAACATTATCTGAGAAAACCAGCCAGAGAAAACGACGATCGAACGATCTGTTTTCTTTTTACCTTTTCGCGATGTTTATTTTCTAAAAACTGTCATAAGCATGCAATAGTATACCTATTGCTTACCTAGGTGGGAAGAGTTTCATATATTAAATTAAACCAATACTATCTGCGTGTCACGCATCGTACATAAGCTTGAATAATTCCGAAAAACCTTATGGACCGTGATCATCATAATTCATAACCAAAATTTTGTTTAAAAAAATTCCAAACTTTCACAAGATTCAAGTTCGTTTTTATTATCTACCCCATGTATGTATGAATTTGTAGTTTCTAAGAAGGTAATTGACACATTCTATTTTTTGCAGCAATTAATTTGGCAGCTAAAATCATTTTATAATTTTTTTTACTATTACGTTTTATTTCATGGAACCCACAGTACAATTTTCCAAAAATATGTTCAATGTTTTTAATTAATTATATCTACTAAATTAATTTACTAAAAATACCCGTAGCATGTACACTCATGAAATTTAAAACTTGGACACCACAATTTCTGTAAACAAAAGTTTGCACATTGTGAAGCGGGCTTAAGGGTATCATTTACAATTCTAACAGCAGGTAGTCTCAGCAGGGGTTATCTTATAGAAGGACTGTAGAATGAATCATTACACTAAGCACGTTTTAGAAAATAGGTAATTTACGTTGCTTACTTAATTTTTTCTTTAAAGAATATATTTGAAGGTATCGCTAATTAAACACCATAGCTCGATTAATTATCGAATCAAAATTTTGTTTAGGAAATGTTTACAAAATAAAATTAGAAATAATTTTGATTTAAAAAACGTCTACAAGCAATAACTTTTAAATTAAATCAAAAACTAAACATGGTTATTTGGGTTGACTGATTATTACTTATTTTTAAATAAATCTAACCTACTAATTATTGTAAGTTATTAAAAAAAACATTAAACTCTCTATTCATAATATTTAGTCCTTACAAAATGTATATTTTATGACGTTTCATTTTTTCTGTAGTTAATATAAAAGTGAAAATAAAAACTAAGGCAATTCTTATTGTCAACGTATATATTTAGTTTTTGACAAGAATTTATTACATAATTATAATTAAGATACCAAGTTATAGTTTAAAATTAAATGAAAACTTTTTTTTAAATAAAGGTATTACTATATAAATAAATATAAGAAATCAATAATGGGTGTGACCTCCATTATTATTGATACATTCTTGGAGGCGTCTGCTCATTGACGCTATCAAGGTATCAATATAATTAATATTAATCGTTTCCCATGCGGTATCAATGGCTGCAATTAGTGCATTACGGTTTACTGGTATAAAATTTGGCCCTTGTTGTCTTCGGATAACAGCAAGTATTCGAGCCCAAACATTTTCGATAATGTTAAAATCTGGGCTTTTGCTGGCCAGGGTAACAGCTCCAAGTTATTTGCTTGTATCCAGTTGCGCACAACCTGCGAAGTATAGGGTCATCATATCCCGATAGTTAATTATCGAATGTTCCAAGAAAATATGTGTAAATAGTAAATGGAATCTACTAACGTAACGTTAAGTCGTTAATTATAGTTACATAACTCTCCTTTCATAAGATATAGTTCATATTAATATGCTTATTGTAAAGCTTCGTACACACCTGAACAACAAACCGAGGAACAAACAGAACAACGAACCGAACGGCAATCGGAACATTAATTTGGACGGTGCTACGTACGAATTTTAGAACAGATTCGCAAGTCCTGATTGTTCCACGAACGGTTTGCGGCGTTCTCGCAATCTAAACAAAACGGCGAACAAACTTATGCGGGAGAATTAAATTATTTATTTTTGTCCTCCCTTTTGTGGGTTTGTTGTGTTTTAGGTAATATTATGGAGTTGACAGAAGAAAAATGTTTTAAATTAATCAGTGTTTAAGAATGCAAGAAAAAAATGATGTCCCTATTAGCATCATTTGGGCGGGAAATTTCCAAAATAAAAAAAAAGCGAAGTAAATTATAATTTTTACTCTTCTTTGTGCGTAAAAATTTGGTTGGCACTATCTTCTTGTTTTCCGCAATTTTCTCTTCTCAATAATAAATATATATGAAAACTACTGAAAATAATTATGGGAACAGCACAAACGTTCCGTTTGTTGTTCGGATTGTGGAAATCATAAAAGATCGTTTGTCGTTCTGTTTGACTTTCGGTTCGTTGTTATGTTTGTTGCTCGGTTTGTTGTTCAGGTGTGTACGAAGCTTTACAACTTAAGCAACAATTTTTGGCGAATAAAGATTAGTTTGTGATGTAATATTAGAAACACAAATTTATATCATATCAAATTTATGACAACTTAAAACCAAGAACGTGTATGTTATTGCTAAGAAATTATTAAGGAAAAGCGCAATTGCAGTGTAAATATTTATAATTAGATATTTTCGAAAGTTTATAAGTCCTCTATTGTAATCTTAATACTTAAAAGAAAATCCTGTCCATTAGCATTATAAGGAAATGGCTTTTACTTTATGAATAAGTTTCAATAACAATAGAATATCCTTGCTTGTTTAATTTACTTCCTTTGAGTCATATTGCTCTAAGGGTTGTTACATTGGTCATTAGAAGTATGTAATAAATAAACAATTACCTACTGTTTGAGAAGGGGTAGTGTGAACCAATAAATAAAGTAAGAAATGTAAATTCCATTTTAGTTTAAAATTTCAAGTGTTGTGAAAATGCCACCTCATCTCGGTGCTGATTTGAAAGCGCGGATTGTTTCGGAATTAGCGGCGGGCCGTAGCGTGCGTGAAATTTCACGTATGTTAGATATACCAAAAAGCACCGTAGGGCATTACCGAGTAAAATGGAATCTTGAACACACTTTGGAAAGAGCCATCGGAAGTGGTAGACCTAAAGTATCTACACGTGCTCAAGATTTCGATTTGTTTCAGAACAACCATTTGCTACATACCCAGGGCTATAGCAGATACACATTTTCCCGGATGCCGTATAACTGCACAAAAAAGATTAAAGGAGATGGGAATAAAGAAGTATAATGCTGCTGCGAAAGAAGTTCTCAGTGACGAAAATATGAGACGTCGTCTGGAATTTGCAAGGCGATATGTGAACGAACCTTTGGAATTTTGGAATCGAGTGATTTTTAGCGACGAAAAACGTTCAATAGCCGCAACGATGGACCACTAAAAGTTTTTAGAATGGAAGGAACTCGTTACGAAAATAATCACATATGTCCTAAAAACGAAGTGGTTATTTTTCTGTGAATGTGTGGGGTTGGGTTAGCGCGCGGGGTCCAGGAGTTTGTTGGGCTATCGATGGACGTCTTGATTCTGCTGCGTATTTAGATATTTTGGAAACTATTATGAAACCTTCAGTCGAAGTGTTTTATCCAGACGAAGATTATATTTTCCAACAAGTAAGTATTCTTATTTCACTATACTTTCTCCAAAAAATAGTTCGGGATCTGTTGAATTAACATTTTCATAATGTATTTTTGTTGTTAAAGGACAACGCCCCTATTCATACTTCGCGGGTTGTGCGCAATTGGATACGAGAAAATAACTTGGAGCTGTTACCCTGGCCAGCAAAAGCCCAGATTTTAACATTATCGAAAATGTTTGGGCTCGAATACTTGCTGTTATCCGAAGACAACAAGGGCCAAATTTTATACCAGTAAACCGTAATGCACTAATTGCAGCCATTGATACCGCATGGGAAACGATTAATATTAATTATATTGATACCTTGATAGCGTCAATGATTTCACCACCCAATAATCAACTAAATGTTACTAACATTACTAATGACATAAATAATCCCAACACCGTTTCAACTAATACATGCACACAATACAAAAAACTAATCAACATACCTTACCTAAGTTATAAAATAATTAATATATTAAAGAATAATCAACTAAAAATAATTTTATATAATAAAAACACTATATACAATACGTGTTACACAAAACTAAAAAACAAAATTATTTCTACACGAAAATCTTTCGTTATCTACAAAATTAACTGTTTAGACTGCAATATGTACTATATAGGTCAAACAAAACAAAAACTAATCAATAGAATGAAAAATTATAAGTATGACTGTACGAAAAAAATTGACAATTCAGCACTCTCGATACATCATTTATCAACGGGTCACAATTTTGATCTCACAAATCCTACAATATTGGACTTTGAAGAAAATTACAATAAACGTCATATATCAGAAATGTTACATATAAACCTGTACAAAAATAATATTAACTTCAACACAGACAGCCAAAATCTGAGTACATGTTATAACAATATAATTAGTAAAATCAAAAATTAAATCATAAAGACCTTTTTAATAAAATTTACATAATATTTTGTTACTGATGTCAATTTTCTATCCAAAAATTTAATATTTAATGTTTCTATAACGCCGACGTTTATTATCGCTTACTTATCATTTTATATAACTTTTATACAACTTTCACATTAAATTCAATTCAAATGTTTGTGGATTTTACTCAATGTACGTTTGTTATAGTTCATAGTGTTATTTACAAGTATTTATTTATCTATGTTATTTATTTTGTGTAATTATAAGTGTTATTATATTCATATTCATATTTACAAGTTTTATAATAGTGTACTATAAACATTTGTTCGTAACTTCAAGCATGACCACATTATTTTACATCAATTAAGTAAGTTATTTTCTATCTTAACCAGTTATAACTTTGTAATGTAGTAAGTCATGTATATCAATTGTTAATTCGTTTTTCTAATCATCTCCAGAGCCTGATGAAGGAAGCATCAATTAAAAAAAAGCTTCCGAAACGTTGCTTAAAATTGAATCAAAAATAAGCGAGTTTTTTTTAAATAACCCTCTCCACCAAGAACGATAATCTATCACAAAGAAATATAATTAATTTAAAAAAAATTTTGGAGAAACATTTTCAAATTAATATACTGTTTTCCTCCATTTATGTGTTTACTTTTTATCTAATTGTTGTATTTACTTAACATTATTTTACTTTCCCTGTTGACTAGTGATTTGGCGCTATATCAGAGTGAAATTTTTACATTGTCTTAGAATGTGTACCTCACTTTTAAAAAAAGTGCTCTGGTATGTGTATTTAGAAAATGGTTTTTAATTACAATCCATTCCCTTTTCGTTTGAATCAGCATCGACTGCGACATTTTTCATAATGTATGTAATCGAAATATAGCTCTCGTTGTTCTATACATAAAATTGTAATTTTCGCTACGTGTTAAGCGTGAACACGAATTGTGGCACTGCTTCTATATCTCATCTATGATAACATTTTTCTCTGATGTCTCATGTTTATTTCTAATTATATTGTGGAAACACAATAATTAATCGGACACAAAAAGAAAAACATAGTAATGTATTTAGTTTTATTTATAAACTAATGATTATCACACCAATTACCTAAACATTATCGTGAAAATACATATATAGATACATAATTTAACGTTATTGTTCTAATTACATAATACATGTAACATTTAAATGCTTCCTTAATTGGAATCTTTAAAACTAATGCCAAATATTGAATAAATTTATCTATGCCGCACAACAAGAAGTAGGAATGTGAAAATTCATATTAAAAAATATCATTCACGTATGGTTTTCTGTACGTCAAGATATAATAGAATTAATGTATATATCTTAGTTTAACAAATATTACGTACATATAATTTTAGCAAATATTAATAAGGATATGTTACGTTACATCAGGATATGATTATCTTATTTTATCTAATTATTATACATTCGTGTATGCCTCCATCTGTATAGATTTTATTTCATACGTGTAAATGCATACATCCCAACATAAAAATTAAATCCTCTGGTTAGTTAGCGTCTTTAACTCTAGCAAAAATCCAAATTCTTTGTTAGCTTACGCGAGAAAAAAGTAATCACTAAATCATCATTTCTATTCAATCGAATCTCTGAATAAATACCTTTAGAATAGGTACATTTATCCATCGTTTAATTATTTACCTTTACAACATAGATGTTGTAGAAAAAGTACCACATTCAATAAAATTTCTCTAGTAAGCATTTTACCAAACGCTACATTTATTAGTGGGATTCATGGGCGAACCCAGTTGACAGCTGTAAGCTCTAGCAAAATCCCAAGAGTTTGAAAGTGGACCGAGTACTCTTATGGGTCCCGGTGAATGCACGCTAGATCTGACTTTCGTTAAAGCATCTTCCGGTCGCATCGATCCGCACCATATTTGGGCGTAGTTTAAGAAAAATAATTGGTCGTGAGTTAAATTTAATCCTGGCAAATCTGCTTCTTCTCCATGTTTTTTCACCCATTTCCGATAAGCCTAAAGAAAAATGTTTTTAATACTTATGAATTTGAAGATTTAACTACCATGAGCAATTTTTCTGAAGAAGATGACCTGATTGGCATCATCAATAAGAATTCAATCATTAAAACTTCCACATCCACTACTGATGTGTATTTCTGCTAATTTTTCCCAAAAAAACTATTTGTTTATGAACAAGTTTTTATTGGATGGTACCTACTATATTTCAAAAATCTCCTGGTTATAATCTCTATAGAGACGACAAGAACAAAACGATAAACTGTTTCATCTTCTCATTAATGTTGTTACAATTTGACCGTTTCCCGGCGTTATTTTATGAATATTTTGGTATTTTAATTGAATTCCAAAAAAAGTTTTTCAAATTTAGCATTGTCGTCACATATAATTTAGCATTATACGTTTTCTTTTTTATTTAAATCCTTTAACCTCGTTGCCTTATCTTAAGGCAAGAATTTAATGTTAAGAATTAATTTTGGGAACTTATTCTTTCATTAAATTATATTATTTCCTACATATTTCGATAAAAGGATGGCTTCGAAGATTATAAGATAACAAATTTTCATAACCACTCAAGTATCCAACTCAAATAAAAATATTTCAATGAAAGCAAACAGTCAACGAGCCGCTTGGATAACTGACCGCCGCCAAATGGCCGCCGAGACAACTGGTCGTCGCCAAAAACCGCCGAAATATTCTGCTGCATTTACAAGAAATATACCTACCTACAATCACGCAGAAGCAACATGTTGACAAATAGAGCTAGATGAAGATCACCCTATAATATCGACATTGATTGATGAGTTGCGGCAAGAACAAGTCAATCCTGATGTTTATTACGAACATGTCCCAAAAGCTTCAGAGATACAGGGATACCTACGAACGCATTTCAAAAATGGTCTCCTTCAAAGTACTCTCCCTGAGACAAGATACACTTCTGCTAACGCCGTTTCCATGTTGCTAACATTGCTGAAAGTCTTCAGCTGTGATGCTGTTCAATTGCCGTGTCGTTTCTGCTTTGATGGTTTTCAGATCTCCCAAGTGACCCCTACCCCCCTACCCCCAAATACTCACGCACAACGAGCGATGTGTAAGCGGGCGTATTGTCGTGATGAACGATCCACCTCCCCCCTTGTGCCTAATCCGATTTAGCCTTTGTAATTTTTTTCTGTTCCCAAAATGCAAAATGGTTTTTCAGAGGCGGCACTTGGGAGATGTGGAAGCCATCATAGCAGAAACGACACGGTAACTGAACAGCATCACAACTAAAAACTTTCAGCAATGTTATCAACAGTGGAAACGGCGTTGGCAGAAGTGTATCTTGTCTGAAGGAGAGTACTTTGAAGGATACCATATTGTAATACCTGAATAATTGTAAAATAAAGTTATTATTCAACTTTTATACGTATTTTCCGGACAAAACTGGTAATGTGCTAAATGTGTTCTTTATTGATACACAAAATTCTAGATTTTTAAAAACATTCTCTAGTTAAATATATTTTCATTTGGGTGGCGGTTGTTAGTCTAATGGTTAGTTGGCTAGGCGGCCAGTTTACTTGCGGCAAGTTATCCTAGATTGCTTACACAGAGACCCGATTGAAGTAACATGACCAGATGTGTGTTTCTGATTGTTACTTTTTTGGAAGATGAATCCTCTGGTGGCAAGTGGACACGTTTTTGTTTTCAAGATATCCTTACAGCCATAACTTCGAAATGCTTAAGACTTACGCCAAGAGATCCGGTTGCATAGTTATTTAAGTAGCCCCCCATAGCATGATGCATAGGATCGAATATTTTTCCTACTGTTTGCCTGACTTACTTTCTACAACCAGGCCTCACTAAGTTGAAGTTAGACTCGATAGAAAACATAATTTTGTTCCATTGCTGGCAAGTCCAACCAATATCCTTCTTAGTTCACTGAAAATACTTCTTTGAAACTAGCGTTTGCATTGAGGCCAGAGCGGAGTGTTGATCTGCAGACGTTAGGCATAATAGGAATTAAAAAACAAATCTACCTGGGAGAAAAATATCAAAAAATGCACAAAATAAATTATTTTGAGGAAGAATTACCCTCTTTCTTTTGTATATAAGTCTTCGTTTGTCGTAGCTTGGAGCTTTTTTCCATTACATTCTTACCTTGCATTTTTGTTTCCATTCTCTTATTTTCAGATTTCTTTCGTCTTCCTCCACTTGTTTCGGATTTTCTTCTTTTTCTTGGCTAGTAGGGTCTATTGAGTTATCTTCCGGTCCCTTCACAACAGTAATTTTGTCGTTGCGTCTTTATGAATCTTAAGATGGGTTCCCTTTTAGTTCGTCTTCAATTTCCGTCTTATTTATCAATTTTTTGTTATATTTGATCTTAATATGGTTCTTATTATTTTCTTACCATCATTTTTAAATCTTCTTTTTGGTAATTAATGCCAGTCTTATGAGTGTCTTATATATTTTAATCTTAGTTTTTTTGGTGATTGTTTTGATTTTTAGTAAGTTCTTGTTTTTGCCTGAAGCTTGGTTTTCTTTCAGAATTCTTTCTTTTATTCTTTCTTGTCTAGATATCATTGTTCAACGGTAGATGAAGGAAAAAACAGAGTAGTTCAAAGTATACTTTTGAGTTTTCAAATTCGTAGTTTCTCCAACTACACCCTCATATGTTTTGTTTTGTATTGATTTATTTCTATTCCAAAATGTTTTGCTTCGTCTTCTATTTTCTTAAGTATGGCTACTAAATTTGTCATGTGTTAATATTGTTAATAATGTTCTTTTTAGAAATTATAAGGTGTGTTCCTTCTAGGTGGAGGTCTAGTAACAAAACTACCAGTCTTATTATTACTGAAATACTGATATTTCGCCCAAACTAGCCTTGATAAAGTGCTCACAAGTTTAGGCAAAACGTCGTCATTTGTGTAGCTTTGTTATTCGATATCCACCTAGAAGGAACACACCTTATAATTCCTATTAGATTGATTGGGGAGAAAATATTCTTAAGTGCTATTTTTGTCTAGTTTTACTTTCCTTATCAAGTTTCACAGAATTTTACAAACGATATTAGTAAGGTTATTTCTGGATAGTTCTCGTGTTGTTTCTTATTTTCTTTTTATGTATTGTAGTTATTATTCCGTGTCTGGCATTTTATATTGTCTTCATATATGTTTTATTATGATGCATATATAGGTACTACTTGTGTAATGTTTCCTCTCTACACTTCAAGATTTCTGATTCTATTTCATTTTATCCCGGGGATATCTTAGTTTGCTTACTTCTTATAAAACTTTCTACTTGATAGCCGTTTTCTTGTTCTTGTAGTTTTGTCTTGCCTTCTAATAGTTATTCTATGAGTGTTTGTTATTTCTCTGTAGAATTGTGTTACATTCTGGTTGTTATTCACTCATTAATTTTTTCTTTCTATATATTATATTCATATTCTCTTATATCTCGTTCTCTTCTTTTTTTATCTAAGACAG
The DNA here is from genome assembly GCA_030710515.1 of Abscondita cerata. NCBI lineage: Eukaryota > Metazoa > Arthropoda > Insecta > Coleoptera > Lampyridae > Abscondita > Abscondita cerata. The sequence continues at coordinate 67,303 of JALBCR010001869.1, forward strand.
TCCACAAAGGCCCGTAGCCTAAGTGCTAGCGCGCCGTGGGTGTCAGAGGGTGTGACGTTAAATTCAATCTGTTAACCCGTGATTTAAAAGATTGGAGGTTCGTGTCAGTGGGAAGACATAGGCGGGAAGTTTATTCCATAGTCTAGAGACTCTTGGTATGCAAGTACGTGAGAATGGTGAGGTCCTGTCCGTAGGGAGCTGCACGATGAATGGATGCATGCTCTGTTGGGGCTTTCTAAGGACGGAACTAGTAAGGATAATTCTTCGGAACACAGCTTTTTTGTCAGTTTGGGATCATTAATAGCCTTTTTTTGAATGGAATCAAAGATATTGAGCGTTGATGGAGCTGTCGCTCCCCATATGTCAAAGCAGTACTCCATGCCAGGTCTAATTTTTGAAACATACAGTGTGTAAAGATTAGAGGGAGAGAAGTATTTACGGGCTCAAAACAGAAATCCCAACTTTTTAGCAGCTGATGTAGCCATTGAAGTGATCTGCTTGTGCCAGTTAATATCCTGTTTAAATATGATGCCAACAAGATGGAAAGTGTCTTTGTTCTCTAGAATGATTCCGTTCATCTGAATACGGTGTTTGTTGTTGACTTTTTTGGGCGACAAAGGGCATGACTGCGTTTTACATGCGTTGAATTGCACTAGGTTCTTAGCTCCCCAGTCTTATGATGATTTATTTGATTCTAGCTTCAGTTCTTTGTATTCTTTCCTGTTCACATTTTTCATCATACTATTCTTTTGTTTTATTTATTGTTATGCTTCTCCCTAAAATGTATTCTGTCATTCTCTCTCTGTTTATTTTGTTTTATCTCTCATAATGTTTGTATGTACTTTTTTTACCATTTCGTTTTGTGTGTTCTTGGCGTATGTTTCTTAGAATTTTCTACTCGTTTATACTGTCTAAAGAGCTTCTATTTTTGTTTTGGTTTACCGTCCTTTTGATGTTTCTTAATTTTGCAATTACTAAACGTTGATATTACTTGGAATTTGTACTATCTATTCTATTGCTATGTTGCTCATCTCTCAACTCTTATCCCTTATGTGACTAGTTAGTGGCCAATTTATTTTTTCACTCTACTTACTTACTGGGTGTCTCTATGTTACCTTATGCTTTTTGGAATACTCATACTTTGTGGTCAGGTGAGTCATATTGAATGTTCCTGCTGGCATAGTATATGGTCATTGCCGTTTGTTATTTCGTGTATAGTTTCTTTTTTATTCTCTTTTACTTTTTATCAGATAGGTTCTTTTTCTATTTGGGCATTTGCATCTAATATCTTTCTAGTTTCTAATTTCCTTGCCATTTCTTTCATTTTGTCTGCTTTTTATCTGGTGTTTCTGTTTTGTCTTATTTTTTTTTGTTTGGGGTTGTTCTTGATATGTTTTTAGCTTGTTGTTGTCGGTTTGTAGATTGGAGTCGGATAATTTTTTTAGACTGTATCTTGTGGTTCTCGTTATTTTTGGTATTTCTTCACATTTTAGGTCTTCTTCTATTAGGATTGTTTTGCTCACTTCCTTCATCATCCCTTTGCGATGCGCGATCTCTTTTAATTTTGAGTTACTTCCGCCTTGTTCTTGGATTTCAGAATTTTCGAATTTTGTTTGTTACGTATAGTTATTCCATTATCTCTATTTTCTCTTACTTCTTTTATTTGTTTCACTAGTTTTTGCTTTGCAGCAGTATTTCTTTAGTAAAACCATTTTTTAAGAATAAGTTTCTAATTCGATTAAACACCTGGTGTAAATTTGGATTTGATTCAGTGATTTTCAGAAGAAAGAACCTTCCAAAATTGATATTTTGCCGCTGATGCATGATAAAACGGTTGATTGTTTCATTTTAGCTGATTCCATAAAGCGTTTCACCACCTCATAATGTTTTTCTTCTAACTCGTCAATATGTTTCTTGATCAGTATCAATTCCTTTGTACACCTTTGTCATTTTTTCTCAAAAACAATAATTGAGGCAACTGGGTCCTGTTGTCCGTCACTACTAGGGACCACTTAACCAAATCAAGTAATTTTTTAAGGTATCTGGAATCTAATCTCTATTTTTTTCTAAAAACCATTTTTTATTATTATTGACACTTGCAACAAGAGGTTTGATCTGTTTTCATTAATTACCCATTATATAAAATCGAAGTATCGGTAATAAAATCTAATTTCGACACCTCGGAGATGCAGTATGAAGTTTGACTATACATTCAAACATTATTCAGTTAGATGAATAAAACATCCTATAGATTCGATAAGGAGTCTAACTTATCAAAATATTGAAGTCTTAATAAAACTTAGTTTTTAAGAATATTTTGAATAAATGAATATTTACATAGATTTTCGAGGTGACCAGCGCGGCGTTGAAAAACATTATGAATTTTATAAGCACGTCGCATTATGGAAATTTTAATGATAAATTCTATAATGTGCGCATTTGATAAAAGTATGTTAATATTAGAGTATAAAATGGGAAAAATATACCCTGAATGCCTCCTTTAGACCTCCATTATCGGCGATATTTTCACCTTGCGTCATTCTTCCGTTTACGTATAAACCGACTTCATCAATTTTATATCGAGAATATTGATCTATAATGCACTGTGCTCGGTCCCTGAAGGCTCTTATTGTAACATTATTCCACCACTGCATCATATTTCCATCTTTATCAAATTGACGACCTGTTATCGAAACACTATCATTAAAATAACGCCATCGTTAAAAGACTCTTACCTTTATCGTCGAAACCGTGCGTAAGTTCATGACCAATAACTACCCCAATTCCACCGTAATTTAGCGATTTAGGAAAATGTTGACTATAAAACAAAGGTTGTAAAATGCCTGCCGGAATCACTGTGAAATATAAGTTCAAAAAACGCCCGTTTAACTTTAAAATATACCTTACCGATATCATTTTTATTTGGATTGTAAAATGCATTCACTATTGCCGGTTCGGTGGACCATTTATCTCTATCAACTGGTTGGCGAAGTTTTTGCGAATTTTGATCAGCCTCATATTTTAACACGTTCAAGATGTTAACCATAAATTCGTCGTCGGTGATGTTTAACTGAAAAGAAAACGCGAAATAAAAATAAAGCTGTCCCTATGGCGTCATTACATACTGCCTCGTATTCTTTGATAAGTTCGACACTTTCAGTAATTAATTGTGGATAACCAATCCGTTCATTCATCGCGTCCGCTTTTTCTTTGGCAACGGCTCGAGTTTCGTCATCCATCCAATCGTTTTCCGCTAGCAAGTCATTAAAAGCTTCCCTAATAGTGTGTATCATTTCCAAAGCGGTTTCCTACGAAAGACGCGTATAGAAAGAAAATATTTGATAAAATTTCTACGTAACTCACCTTACTGTCGTGATTGAAGTTATCGCGTATGAAAAGGGCTCCCACTGCCATCCCCAATTTTTTATTAGTCCATTCAACGCACTGCGACCATCTACTTCTTTCGCTTAAAATCCCTAATAAAATTTTTCGAAATTCTACTCGTTCTCTTTGATAGTCGTCTATCATGTGAGGCACCAAAGCCATTATTAACCTCCACAACACGTAATTATGAACGATTCTAAAACAATTAATTACACAAAATTTTCAAGCAAATTATATTGACGCACCTTCTATCTGTTTGTTCTAAGATTTTTTCCCATTTCGATAAAATACGAAAGGCCGTATGCAACGACCGGTTCATTTTCCGTAATTTCATCGCTGAGGAATGAACTCAAATATTGCAACCAGTTAATTTGTGGTACTATTTTTTGTAATTGGGCTAAAGTTAATTTTTTGTATATGGTGCTGGTATCGTGACGATCGACTTCTGGTAAAGATACCTAAAACAACGTGTCCTTATTACGTTTTTCTTTTACTATATTTTCCTAACATACAATTGGGAACTACACATTCAAACAAACTCATATAATAGAAATATCTTTTATTTCCCTTGGTGTACATTTTATATACGTGTTTATTTTACGCGACATTCGCTCCAAATTTTTTTTTAAATGGAACAAAAGTCAAGGTTAATTTTCTACCGAATTTATTAGTTTTTATACAACTTCCTTTTGTTGCTTTAAATTGAAAATTTACGTTGGCAAAAATAATGGTGCAATAACGCTGCCAGTGGTATATTAAAAGAGCAATGTAACAAACGAGGAAGAGGAGTGCGAGAGCACCTGTATTAAATTAAAGGTTTAAAATAAATTGCCTGGAACTTCGTATTAAATTTTTTTAATTATTCATTAATTTTTAATTTTGAAACGATTAAACAATTATGTATTTCGGGAAAGTTGTTGCTTGCTTTCAATATAAACAGTTTATAAGATACTAACTAATTTAAAAAGTATATGGCTCAACCATGTTATAACAAACCTATGTTTTATTATTTTTATTTAAAGATTCACTAACTCGTCTACAGTTTTAAGCAGTATCGGCAGAATTGCATTTATGTAGATCTGGAGCTTATTGACACAAATTTCGTTGATACAATTTTCATAATCCGGATTAATACTGTTAAGTACAGTAAAAACATTGAACATTGAAGTACTGACTAACTATTTGTGAATAGTTGGCAAAGCAGAAAAAATAAACAAGAATGTAAAATTTGGTGGCAGATTTTTTGGGTTAAGAAAATTTCGAGCAAATACTTCTTGGTAAGAATGTAATTACTATACAATTTCTCAAGAAACAAGTATTTAAACGTTGCGAAACGTGCCTTCGACCAACAGTTGAAGTTTTTTCGGTGTAACGCCCCTTCCAGGTTCAGGGTCCAAACCATCTGGCAAGCGACAGCATACATACCTATTTTTGGAAGAGAAAACCAATAATTCAAACTAGAAACATAAAGAAATATTTTATGAATGATGAAAATAACTCTACTATGATTAGAGTTAAAAAAGTATGTTTTGTTTAAAATTTGACATAATTGCCAAATCAAGTTATTGAAATAGAACAGGATGTCCCGATAAACGGTAGCGGGTAGATACTCATCTATGATCCCGATAGATGACAGATCTAATTCAGGGACGCGCCCTGCCCACGCGAGCCATGGTTTATCTCCCAATACCATACGGGGGAAACCACTGTCCCATTCCCAATATCCTATCCTAACCTATTTCCTACTACCATCCCTTGTAGGGAGTAAACCCTAACAAATCCTAGAGGAAAGCAATGGGAAACTACCTCTAGTATGATTCCCAAGAAAATCCTATTGATCGTCTCATGGTAAAAGATTACCGGAGTATAAATGTTCCCCCAGTCTGATCTCCGGGGGGGAATGCTGTGAGCGTGCCCAACGGAAGTAACGCACAAATAGCACCAAAACTTCGCAGAAGTGTGTCTATAGCGACATGGAACGTACAGGACCTTGGTACTCATCATGGCAAACTGGACATCATCGAGCGAGAAGCGGCTAACATCGATATAGTAGGCTTATGTGAAACACACTGGGCTGGTCAAGGACATTTTACATCTAGGAATGGCAGTACTATATATTTTTCAGGTCATCCAACAGACTCAATACGAGGAGTAGCAATAATAATCCCAAGGCGAATACAAGAATGTGTGATAGGCTACAATCCTGACAACTCCAGAATAATGACCACGAGAATTAGTGCTAAACCGTGCAATCTAAATATAGTACAAGTCTACACCCCAACTAGGTCTAAAGAAGAAATCACACAATTCTACATTAATCTCAAAAGATCTATACGCCAAATACCCTGTAAAGAAATAACACTTATTAAAGGTGACTTTAATGCAAAAATCGGACAAACCCAAGAAGACGCACATATCAACACCTCATCGGAAGTTGTGGACTGGATGTAAGAAATGAATCTGGTACAAAACTGGTGAATTTCTGCTTGGAAAATAACATGACTATCAGTAACAGCCTATTCTCTCAACACCCAAGACGTCGATACACGTGGACATCCCCGAACGGTCAATATAAAAATTAAATAGATTCTATATTAGTGCATGCTAGATGGAGATCAAACATTAATAATGTAACAACCTTACCTGGATATGAGTGCGAAAGTGATCAAAAACTCCTTTTAGCAAAAATAAAAATACATATATCTGCTCCTAGAAAAAAAGAAAACCCCTCGTTAAAACTCGAGATATACACCAATTTGAGCAAGAATTAGAAGTGAATCTGGATTCACTCCCAAGCAGAAACACAAATTCTGACCAACGCGGACGAAATGTGGCAAAGCTTTAAACAACAACTTTGACAAACTCTAAAGAACGGGTATTACAGCAATTCAACGCACAAAAAATGTAAAAAAACAAACAATGGAT